>CAWUDS030003860.1:52500-57500 GCA_963859935.3 Lathyrus sativus
GTGTGTGTGTGCATGTCTCTGTGTGTGTGTGCGTGTGTGTGAATGTGTGCGTGCGTGCGTGTTTGTGTGTGTGTGTGTGTGCATGTCTGTGTGTGTGTGTGTGCGTGTGTGTGAGTGTGTGTGCGCGTGCGTGTTTGTGTGTGAGTGTGTGTGTGTGCGCGCGTTCCTTTGTGTGTGTGTGTGTGTGTGAGTGTGAGTGTGCGCGCGTGCATGTTTGTGTGTGTGTATGTGTGTGTGTGTGTTTGTGCGCGTGTGTGTGTGTGTGAGTATGCACGTGTGTGTGTGTGCATGTATGTGTGTGTGCGTGCGTGTGTGTCAGTGTGTGCGCGTGCGTGCTTGTGTGTGAGTGTGTGTGCGCGCGCGCGTGTATGTGTGTTTGTGAGTGTGCGCGTGTGCCTGTTTGTTTGTGTGTGTGTGTGTGTGTGTTTGTGCGCGTGTGCCTGTCTATGTGCGTGCGTGCGTGTGCGTGAGTGTGTGCGTGTGTGCCTGTCCGTCTGTTTGTGTGTGTGCGTGTGTGTGAGTGTATGCGCGCAAAAGTGTGTGTGTGTGTGTGTGTGTGCGTGTGTGTGTGCGCGTGTGTGTTTGTATGAGCGTGCGTGCGTGTGTTTGTGCGTGCGTGTGTGTATGCGTGTCTGAATGTGTGTGCGCGTGCGTGTCTGTGTGTGTGCGTGCGTGTGTGTGAGTGTGCGCGCGCGTGCGTGTTTGTGTGTGAGCGTTTGCGTGTGTGTGTGTGTGTGTTTTTGTGTTTTTTTGTGTGTGTGTGTGTATGTGCATGTCTCTGCGTGTGCGTGCGTGTGTGTGAATGTGTGCGCACGTGCGCGTTTGTGTGTGTGCGTGTGTGTGAGTGTGTGCGCGCGTGCGTGTTTGTGTGTGAGTGTGAGTGTGTGCGCGCGCGTTCCTTTGTGTGTGTGTGTGTGTGTGTGAGTGTGAGTGTGCGCGTGTGCATGTTTATGTGTGTGTGTGTGTGTGTATGTTTGTGACTGTTTGTGCGCGTGTGCCTGCCTGTGTGCGTGCGTGTGTGTGAGTGTGTGCGCGCGTGCTTGTTTTTGTGTGAGAGTGCGCGCGTGCATGTGTGTGTGTGTGAGTGCACGCGCGTGCTTGTTAATGTGAGCGCGCGTGCGTGTGTGTGTGTGCGTGCGTGTGTGTTTGTGTGTAAGTGTGTGCGCGTGTGTGCGTTTGTGTGTGTGCACGCGTGTGCGTTTGTGTGTGTGCGCGCGTGCGTGTTGTGTGTGTGTGTGTGTGAGAGAGAGAGAGAGTGTGTGTGTGTGCGTGCGTGTTTGTGTGTTGGTGTGTGCGCGCGTTTGGGTTTGTGTGTGCGCGCGTGCGTGTGTATATGTGCGCACGTGCGTGTTTGTGTGTGAGTGTGTGTGTGTGTGTGTGTGTGTGTGTGTGTGTGTGTGTGTGTGTGTTTGTGTGTGTGTGTGTATGTGTGTGGGTGCGTGCGCGCGTGTGCATGTCTGTGTGTGGGTGTGGGTGTGTGTGTGTGTGTGTGCATGTCTGTGTGTGTGCGTGCGAATGTGTCCGTGTGTGCGTGTGTGTGTGAGTGTGTGTGTGTGCGCGTGCGGGTCTGTGTGTGTACGTGTGTGTGTGTGTACATGTCTGTGTGTGTGCGTGCGTGTGAGCGAATGTGTGTGCGCGTGCGTGTTTGTGTGTGTGTGTGCGTGTGTGCGTGCGTGTCTATGTGTGTACGTGTGTGTGTGTGTGTGCATGTCTGTGTGTGTGTGTGCGCGTCTGTGTGAATGTATGCGCGCGTGCATGTTTGTGTGTGTGTGTGCGGGTGTGTGTGTGTGTATGCGCGTGCGTGTTTGAGTGTGCGCGCGAGCGTGTGTGTGTGTGTGTGTGCGTGTGTGTGCGCGCGTGTGTGTGCGCGCGTGCGTGTTTGTGTGTGTGTGCATGTCTGTGTGTGTGCGTGCGTGTGCGTGAGTGTGTGCACGCGCGCGTGTTTGTGAGTGAGTGTGTGTACGCGCGTGTGTGTGTGTGTGCGCACGTGCGTGTGTGTGTGTGTGCGCGCGTGCGTATTTGTGTGTGAGTGTGTGTGTGTGTGCGTGCGTGTGCATGTTTGTGTGTGTCTGTGTGCGTGGATGTGCGTGTGCATGTCTGTGTGCGTGCGTGCGTGTGTGTGAGTGTGTGCGCACGTGCGTGTTTGTGTGTGTGAGTGTGTGCGCACGTGCGTGTTTGTGTGTGTGCGTGTGTATGTGTGTGTGTGTACCTGCGCGCGCGCGTGTGTTTGTATGTGTGTGTGTGGGGGGGGGGGTGTGTGGGTGTGTGTACGTGTGTGTGTGTGTGTGTGTGCATGTCTGTGTGTTCGTGCGTGTGTGTGCGCGTGCATGTATGTGTGTGTGTACCTGCGCGCGCGCGCGTGTGTTTGTTTGTGTGTGTGTGTGTGTGTGTACGTGTGTGTGTGTGTGTGTGCATGTGTGTGTCTTCGTGCGTGTGTGTGAATGTGTGCGCGCGTGCGTGTTTGTGCATGTCTGTGTGTGTGCGTGCGTGTGTGTCAGTGTATGCGCGTGCGTGTTTGTGTGCGAGTGTGTGTGCGCGCGCGCGTTCGCTCGCAAGTGTGTGTTTGTGTGTGTGTAAGTGTGCGCGCGTGCGTGTTTGTTTGTGTGTGCGCGTGTGTGCCTGAGTGTGTGCGTCTGTGCCTGTCTGTCTGTTTGTGTGTGTGCATGTGTGTGAGTGTGTGCGCGCAAAAGTGTGTGTGTGTGTGTGTGTGCGCGTGAGTGTGCGTGTTTGTGTGTGCGCGCGTGCGTGTGTGTGTGCCTGCGTGTGTGTGTGCGTGTCTGAATGTGTGTGCGCGTGCGTGTCTGTGTGTGTGCGTGCGTGTGTGTGAGTGTGCGCGCGCGTGCGTGTATGTGTGTGAGTGTGTGTGTGTGCGCGCGTGCGTGTTTATGTGTGAGTGTGTGTGTTTGTGTGTGTGTAGGTGTGTGTGTGTGTGTGTGTGTTTGTGTGTGTGTGTGTGTGTGCATGTCTCTGTGTGTGTGTGCGTGTGTGTGAATGTGTGCGTGCGTGCGTGTTTGTGTGTGTGTGTGTGTGCATGTCTGTGTGTGTGTGTGTGCGTGTGTGTGAGTGTGTGTGCGCGTGCGTGTTTGTGTGTGAGTGTGTGTGTGTGCGCGCGTTCCTTTGTGTGTGTGTGTGTGTGTGAGTGTGAGTGTGCGCGCGTGCATGTTTGTGTGTGTGTATGTGTGTGTGTGTGTTTGTGCGCGTGTGCCTGTCTGTGTGTGTGTGTGTGTGCGTGTGCGTAAGTGTGTGCGCGCGTGCTTGTTTGTGTGTGAGAGTGAGCGCGCGCGCGCGCGCGTGTGTGTGTGTGTGTGCACGCGCATGCTTGTTTGTGTGAGCGCGCGTGCGTGCTTGTGTACGTGCGTGTGTGTGTGTGCGTGACCGAATGTGTGTGCGCGTGCGTGTTTGTGTGTGTGTGCATGTCTGTGTGTGTGCGTGCGTGTGTGTGAGTGTGTGCGTGTTTGTGTGTGAGTGTGTGCGCGTGTGTGTGTTTGTGTGTGTGCACGCGCGTGCGTTTATATGTGTGCGCGCGTGCGTGTTTGTGTGTGTGTGCGTGTGCGTGCGCGCGTGCGTGTTTGTGTGTGTGTGTGTGTGTGTGTGTGTGTGTGTGAGTGTGTTCGTGTGTGTGTGTTTGTGTGTGAGAGTGTGCACGCACGCACGCTCGTGTGTGTGTGTGTGTGTGTGTGTGTGTTTGTGTGTGTGTGTGTGTGTGTCTGCGCGCGCGTGCGTGTTTGTGTGTGTGTGTGTGTGTGTGTGTGTGTGTGTGTCTGCGCGCGCGTGCGTGTTTGTGTGTGTGTGTGTTAATGTGTGTGTGAGTGTGTGTGTGTGTGCGCGCACGCGTGCGTCTTTTATTGTGGCGCGTGCGCGCGTGCGTGCTTGCGTGTTTGCATGTGGCGCGTGCGTGTGTGTGTGTGTGCGTGCGAGTGTGTGTGTGTGTGTGTGAATGTGTGCGCGCGTGCGTGTTTGTTTGTGTGTGTATGTATGTGTGTGTGCGTGCGTGCGTGTGAGTGTGTGCGCGCGTGCGTGTTTGTGTGTGAGTGAGTGCGCGCGCGTGAGTGTGGGTGTGTGCGCGTGCGTGTGTGTGTGTGCGCGCGAGCGTGTTTGTGTGTGTGTGTGTGTGTGTGTGTGTGTGTGTTTATGCGCGCATGTGCGTTAGTGTGTCTGCGCGTGCGTGTTTGTGCGCGCAAGTGCGCGTGCGCGCGCTCGTATGTGTGTGTGTGTGTGAGTACGCGCGTGTGTGTGTGCTTGTGCGTGTGTGTGCGTGTGTGAATGTGTGTGCGCGTGCGTGTTTGTGTGTGTGTGCATGTCTGTGTGTGTGTGCGAGTGTGTGAGTGTGGGCGCGGGTGCGTGTTTGTTTGTGAGTGTGTGCGCGCACGCGAGCGTGTGTGTGTGTGTGGGCGTGTGTGCGCGCGTGCGTATGTGCGCGCGTGCGTGTTTGTGTGTGTGTGTGTGTGTTTGTGCGCGTGTGCCTGTCTGTGTGTGTGCGTGCGTGTGTCTGAGTGTGCACGCGCGTGCGTGTTTATGTGTGAGAGTGCGCGCGCGTGAGCCTTTTTGTGTGTGCGTGTGTGTGTGCGCGCGTGCGTGTTAGTGTGTGCGTGCGTGCGTGTGTGTGTGCGTGTGCGTGTGTGTGGACGTGTCTGAATGTGTGTGCGCGTGCGTGTTTGTATGTGTGTGCATGTCTGTGTGTGTGCGTGCGTGTGTGTGAGTGCATGCGCGAGTGCGTGTTTGTGTGTGAGTGTATGCGTGCGCGCGCGCGTGTGTGTGTTTATGTGTGTGTGTGTGTGCGCGCGTGCGTATATGTGTGTGTGCGTGTGTGTGTGTGTGTGCGCGCGCGCGTGCGTGGGTGTGTGTACGCGCGTGCATGTTTTTGTGTGTGTGCGTATGTGTGTGTGTGTGTGTGTGTTCGCGTGCGTGTTTTTGTGTGTGTGTGTGTGTGTGTGTGTGTGTATGTGTGTGTGAGTGTGTGTTTGTGTGTGCGTGTTTGTGTGTGAGAGTGCGCGTGCGCT
>CAWUDS030003860.1:65000-80000 GCA_963859935.3 Lathyrus sativus
TGTGTACGTGTGTGTGTGTGTGCGTGCATGTCTGTGTGTGTGCGTGCATGTGTGTGAGTGTGTGCGCGCGTGTGTGTTTTTGTGTGAGTGTGTGTGTGTGTGTATGCTCGAGCGCGCGCATGTGTGTGTGTGCGCGCGTGCGCTTTTGTGTGTGTGTGTGTGTGTGCGCGCGCGTGCGTGTTTGTGTGTTTGTGTGTGCGTGTGTGCGTGAGTGCGTGTGTGCGTGCGTGTGTTAATGTGTGTGCGCGTGCGTGTTTGTGCGTGTGTGCATGTGTGTGTGTGTGCGTGCGTGTGTGTGCGTGTCTGCGCGCGTGCGTGTTTGTGTGTGAGTATGGGCGCGCGTGTGTGTGTGTGCGCGCGTGCGTGTGTATGTGTGCGCGCGTGCATGCGTGTGTGTGTGTGCGCGCGTGCGTGTTGTGTGCATGTTGTGTGTGTGTGTGTGTGCGCACGCAAGTGCGTGTTTGTGTGTGGCGCGCGCACGCGTTTCTGCGTGTGTGCGTGTGTATATGCGTGTGCGAATGTGTGCGCGTGTGCGTGTTTGTGTGTGTGTGCATGTCTGTGTATGTGCGTGCGTGTGTGTGAGTATGTGCGTGCGTGCGTGCATTCGTGTGTGAGTGTGCGTGTGTGTGTGTGTGTGTGATTGTGTGCGCGCGTGCGTGCGTGTGTGTGTGTGCGCGCATGCGTGTTTGTATGAGTGTGTGTGTGTGTGTGTGTCTGTGTGTGTGTGTGTGTGTTTGCGCGTGCGTGCATTTTTGTGTATGCACGTGTGCGTGTGTGCGTGCGTGTCTGAATGTATGTGCACGTGCGTGTTTGTGTGTGTGTGCATGTCTGGGTGTGTGTGTGCGTGTGTATGAGTGTGTGCGCGCGAGCGGGTTTGTGTGTGAGTGTATGTGCGCGCGTGGGTGTTTGTGTGTGCGCGTGCATGTTTTTGTGTGCATGTGTATGTGTGTGTGTGTGTGTGCGCGCGCGCGTGCGTGTTTGTGTGTGGCGCGTGCGTGTTTGTGTGTGAGCGAAAGCGTGCGCGTGTGTAGGTGTGTGTGCGCGCGCGTGCGTGTGTGTGCGCGCATGCGTGTTTCTGTGTGTGTGTCTGTGTGTGTTTGTGCGTGCGTGTGTGTGTGTGTGCGTGTGTAGTCTGTGGGGCTTGGTTTAACGCTACCTGAGAGATCTGGGTTTCAAGCATCTTATTATGAGTAATAATTTGATCAACCTTGGTTCCTAACTTGGTAATTAGTTCGTTAACATGGACGTTATGGTTCATGAACTCTTTGTTTTGTTGTTTTTGAGCAACGATAAAATCTTTTACAACTTCCTCAAAGCTCGGGCTAGGAGGCACAGGTTGCATAGGTTGATTTGTTCTAGGGGCTTGGTAACCTTGTTGTCTCGGAGGTGCGGTATTTTGGATAGGGTTATTATTTTTGTAGGAGAAGTTTGGGTGATTCCTCCATCCAGGGTTATATGTGTTTGAAAATGGGTTCCCTTGGGTATAGTTCACTTGCTCAGTGTTGGTTTCATTCAACAGATTGCATTCGGCGGATTGGTGTCCTTGCGTTCCACATATCTCACAATTCGGCGAAACTGCGGCTACAGTATTCGGAGTTGTACACATATGTTCGACTCTAAGGGCCAACGCATCCATTTTAGCCTGCATCATGTCTATAGAGCTTAGCTCATGTATTCCTCCTTGGGCTTCCTCCTTTTCCACTGTCGCTCGTTCTACTCCCCATGATTGATGGTTTTGGGCCATATCCTCGATAAGGGCACTAGCTTCAGGGTAAGGTTTGTTCATCAGTGCGCCACCAGCGGCAGCGTCGATGGTCATTTTAGTGTTATAAAGAAGTCCATTATAGAAGGTTTGGATGATTAGCCAATTCTCTAGGCCATGGTGTGGGCATGCTCTTAATAGTTCTTTATATCTCTCCCAGGCTTCGAACAACGACTCTCCTTGGTGTTGGGTAAATCTAGTTATTAGGTTTCGAAGAAGAGCGGTCTTACTTGGGGGAAAATATCTAGCAAGGAAAACTTTTCTAAGGTCATCCCAAGTTGTTATTGAATTGGGTGGAAGGGAATCTAACCATGATAGAGCTTTATCTCTGAGGGAAAAGGGAAATAATCTTAAGCGTATTGCCTCAGGAGAAGCTCCATTGGTTTTAAAGGTGTCTGCTAATTGAAGAAAGTTTTTTAAATGTTGGTTCGGGTTATCAGTAGCGAGACCTGCGAATTGTCTCTGTTGCACTAATTGCAGCAGGGATGGCTTAAGTTCAAAATTATTGGCTGGGATAGCGGGGTTTACTATACTAGAACTAGGTTCCTCGTTTGATGGTTGGGCGAAGTCCTTAAGAGGTCTTCGATTTTGATCTTCGGCCATAGCTCTCCTATTCCTATGGAAAAATAAACGTGCGCGAGCGTAACGTTCAGGTTCAACTAGAGGGTCTACTAAACTTCCGGCACTGCGAGTCTTTCGCATTGACCGGTGGGTAACAACCTTTGTAACGCCCCGATTCTGAATTCCCATTAATTGTTGAGTCTTTTAATTTATTTAATTGATGTTTGTTTTAAATTGAGAGATTATATATTGTTATTGTGTGGTGTTTGCTTATTTTATCTATTTTTACCGATTCGGAGAGTTTTCGGGGAATTAGAGTAAAAAGGGCATTTTAGACATTTAGCACTTTAGTGTGAGGATTGATTGATAAGTGTTGGAAAGAATTTGAGAGGAAAGAAATAGAGATAGAAATAGAATAAGAGAGGAAAAAGGAAGAAGATAGTAACATAAGAAGAAAAACAAGAGAAAGAAAAGAGGAGAAGAGAAAGAGAAGAGAAAGTGGAGAGGAAAACCTAGAATCATCAAGGAATCATCACCAAAGCTTGCAATCGATCGGTAAGGGTGTGAAACTCCATCATCTCTTTAATGTGTATGATTGTATGTGTATGTGTGTGGATTTTGTAGAGTTCTACTCTTTTTCCACTTAGGTTAGAAGTTGGTTTTGTGAGTAGAATGAGGTTTTAATCGGTTAGAAATCGGATTAGACGATGTAGTTTAGTCGGGTGATGGTTGGGTTGTGCTACTGTGACCGGTTTGGATTTAATCGGTTGGTTGTGTGGAGTTTGGGCTTTGAGACAGCCATGGAAGTTCTGTCTTCGCAAGTTCGCCAGGCGAATGGCAGCGAAGCTTCGCCAGGCGAAGCTCAGCGAGCTGTAGCGAAGCAAGTCAGAAGCTAATACCCTGTATTCGCTGGCAAGTTCGCCAGGCGAGGTGAGTTGGCGAAGGTTCGCCAGGCGAGTGGATAGCGAGCCTCAGCGAGTAATTCCAGAGTTACTCCCAGTGGACTTCGCTGGGGAGTTCGCCAGGCGAAGGCCAGCGAGCATTCGCTGCGTGGCTTCGCCAGGCGAAGGTTGGCGAACCTGGCAGTGTTATTTGTTTTGCTGTTTGTTCAATGCATGATGTTTGGTTGATTCAATTATGATTAATGCCTATATGAATGATTGATGTGTGAACTGTTTTGACATATTGTGCTGTGGGTGGCCGAAAGGCGTGAATCCTAGATTGTAGAGTAAATAATAAATCTTGAATATTTGATAATCTTGTGTATTTGCTCGAATTGAATAGAAACGCATTGATGGGCTGATATGTGTGTAAACCATGTGTGGAATGGTGCATAATGTGAATGCATGATAGATATATGCGATGTATGTGATGAATGCAATGAATATGTTTGTGAGCATGGTATGCATTTTGTGTCGATTGATCCCTCGGAGGATTTGCAGAACCTCGTATGATACGATGGTTATATTTGATTCCTTGGAGAATCGGTTGCATTGTGTGATTCCTTGGAGAATCGGTCATGACATGTAATCCCGTGGAGGATTGGTTAGAGTATTTGATTCCGTGGAGAATCTGCTGAGTACTTGATCCCGTGGAGGATCTGCTGAATATTCGATTCCGTGGAGAATCTGATGAATATTTGATTCCGTGGAGAATCTGCTGAGTACTTGATCCCGTGGAGGATCTGCTGAATACTCGATTCCTTAGGGAATTTGTTTAATGAGTCGGTACCGCATTTGCATCTGCATAGAGTCGTGTGTCGGTCTCTATGAGTTGCATGAGTCATCTGTGTATGATGCATTGGTTGTGTGAATATAACTGTGTATGTTAAATGTGATTGCTTGGAGGAAATATAGTGAATGTTCATGTGTATGTGTAGAGACATGATTATTTGTATATGCTTAATGTGGTGAGAACATAACTTGAGTATAACTTGTATGATTATGGAGCTATGTATATATATATACAATTTTATGCATTAACTGTTATGATGTTGTTTCTCACCCTTCTGCTGTTTTATAATGCTCTATGAGGCATTGCAGAGTAGGAAGCTGGAGGTTCTTTTTGTGAAGCGATGTCTTCATTCTTTTTGGTCAATGGCTCTGATATGTAACATCTGGGTAGTTAGGAAGTCTTTGACTCTTTTGGAGTTACATTTGTTTTGATTCTCTTGTGATACATATGTGTATGTATCTGCTGTGGATATGTTGTAAAAGCATGAATTAACTGATGGTTGTATATACCTTTTCTGAATGAGATCGATTCAATATTTGGATGTTTCCGCTTTATTCTAAATATTGAGATGTGGGTTACCCATTGTTGCATATCTATTTTTGAGCAGGTATCGTATGTGTTTAATTTCATGATAATGTGATGCGCCTCTTTTATACCATGTTTTAATTAAACTCTGATGAAATAAATTTTCTAAGTGCCTAATTGATTTATCTATTTTATTTGGGGTATAGAAAGGGGGTGTTACATTAAGTGGTATCAGAGCCAGTGTTGAGTCAGTCGTGTCTGTCTTGTTGTTGTGTTGGTTGAACGGTTGTTTAACCTTGTTGATTTTTGGGAATCCTCAGAATATGGCAGGTCGTAATGACAATGCTATGGCAGCGGCGTTAGAGGCTATGGCCAGAGCTGTGCAGGGTGCACCTAACGTGAATGCGAATGATGAGTTCAGGAAGAACCAACCACCGGTGTTTAAAGGGAGATTTGATCCGGATGGTGCTCAGATATGGTTAAAGGAAATTGAGAGAATTTTTAGGGTGATGGATTGTGCTGAAGGGAATAAGGTGAGACTAGGGACTCACATGCTGAGAGAAGAGGCCGATGACTGGTGGGTCAGCATGAGGCAAGTTCTTGAGGTCGACGACGAGGAGATTACGTGGGATTTATTTCGTGCTGAGTTTCTAAGGAAGTATTATCCCGAAAGTGTTAAAGGGAAGAGAGAAATGGAATTTCTGGAGTTGAAACAAGGTAATATGTCGGTGGTGGACTACACCGCTAAGTTTACTGAGTTAGTGAAGTTTCACCCTCACTATGATGCGGTTACGGCGGAATTTTCCAAATGTATCAAGTATGAGAATGGCTTGCGTCCAGAGATAAAGCAAGCGGTAGGTTATCAAAGGATAAGAAGATTTTTGGATTTGACTGAGTGTTGTAGAATTTATGAAGAAGATAGTAGAGCTCGTTCTACTCATTATAAGGGTTTGAGCGAGAGGAGAGGGAAGCAGCAAGTACGAAGCGGACCTTATGTGACGCCTGCTGAGAAGGGCAAACATAAGGGAAACTTTGATAGGAGACCCGGAGGAGGTTCCGGTGCGATCAAATGTTTTAAGTGTGGCGTGATGGGCCACAAGTCTTATGATTGTGGGAAGTTCAAGGCGAAGTGTTCCAACTGTGGACTCTTTGGTCATGATGCAGCAGAGTGTAGAAAGAATGCTGTGAAGTGTTTTAATTGTGGCGAGGTGGGTCACATTAGCCCGAATTGTACCAAACCGAAGCAAGCTCAGGCGGGCGGAAAAGTATTCGCATTAGCAGGTTCAGACGCCACTAATGCGGCAGATCGTTTGATTAAAGGTACATGCTTTATTAATGATATGCCTTTAGTTGCTATTATTGATACTGGAGCGACTCACTCGTTCATTTCTCTTGCGTGTGCTAAGCGGTTGGATTTGTGTATGGTTTCTTTGAGTAGCGGTATGGTTATTGGGACTCCCGCTTCGGGGTCGGTAACTACTTCTTTGGTGTGTGCAAGTTGTCCTTTGACCATGTATGGTAAGGACTTCGTTATGGTAACGCTTGTGATCGCTGCATCAAAGATCTGAATCGCCACAAAGAGGTAACGATTCTATCACTGACCATGCTCATTCGTGAGGATCACTAAAGGAAAATTTTTGTTTTCCGCTGCGTTTAGATCGCAATTTTCCTTCAGTGGTATCAGAGCCACTTACGAAACCATGGATCTGATAGCTGTTAAATTTCCGTCTTTTCTGTATTTGATTCGATTAAAACACAGAATGAATTTAACAATAAACGATTAATTAAATTTGGCATCTGTTGTGTACGATTTGGATGATTGATGTTGATTATGCTTCGGAATCCGACATTAGTATGGTGAAGTTGTGCGATACATTGATCATCCATAGGTTACACAATTAGATCGATCACTTTTATATAAGATATAAGAAATTCTGATGCAAAGATGGTATATGGGATATACTGTTTTGATTTCATCCATTCAATCACATAAGGATTGTAATTCTTTTGAAAGATCATCACTTTCATTCGCTTCGGAATCCGACGTTAGTATGGTGAAGCAATGACATGTTGATCTATCATATTGAGTTATCAATCGAGTTGTGTTTGACGGCATGAAATTGTTGCATTAGGATTAATGGCAGTACAAGTGTTGTATTGCCGCAGACTTTTCCGGTTGGGGTTGTAAATGTACAAAAGTTGTGCAGGAAACGACGTGAAATACAATGAAGTGTTCATAAAATTTTTCGCTGGGGCGCTGCCCCTAACAACCCCGCAAGGAGGCGCTGCCCCCTTGAACCACCGTCCGCTGACCGGGCAGCGGAACCCCCGGCTAAGTCTGCAAAGTGTGATCAATCAGCCGAAATTTAATTTAGTTTATTTAATTATCGGAATTTTAAACTAATAATAAAAGTGTGTTTATTATTATTTATTTGTGGTGATCAGTTATGGCCTTAGTTTTTCCTTTATTATTGTTTTGGGATTTTTGAATACGGCCTGCGTGTCGTGCCTCTCTCTCAATCTCTTTATGTAACTTCTTTTCTCATCTCACTCCCTCGTATGTAAAACGAGTTTTCTTATATGTAATGTAATATTATGTTAGAAAAAAAAAGGAAGTATTCAATATTAAAGGAGGATAACCTTGGAGATCATGCTTGGAGAAGCTTAGGTCGTTATTAGGTTAGCTTAGGTTCTCTCATTGGCTTGAGAGAACAATTGCGTTAGGGGCCATAATTGTATCTTTTTATATGTATGTTGATGCATGTAATTGTATGTTGATGCATGTGAGAGACGTTTTGCATGTTAAGCCGGTGAGATCAAACTAATAACAAATTCCCTCAAAATTAAATATTAAGTTTATGCTTTCCAATTTTTAGCACTCATCAAGACTAGTATCGAGCATTGTAGGTTTCGCCTACGCGAGGTGCATGTTCTATATTAGTAAGGTGTGATGGGATAATTGTAATATCCAATTGCTAAAACAATGGGTCAAACTTAACTAAACAAATTATAATAAGATTATATATGTTTAGAAGCAAGAATTGGGAATGATTCATGTGATGGATCAGAATAAGGAGTTATTCACCCAATTGAAAATATTCGAGAGTTGTATGAGATACAATTGGAAGGAGTTCCTACCTAAATAACTTAGTTTTGTGTAATCAGCCTAACGCTGACTTAAAACAAAGTGAAACATGGATCTCGACCCACTAGAAAGTCTTCCAACGGGATTTTCCGAATCAAATGATGAGGGTCATTTGTTTTGAATAAAATAGTGGGAGCATATTTGATTAAAGGCCTAATTAAATATGTTGTTTTAATGATACTTATATTTTCATATTTCTCTTGTAGATTATCATGACAACAAACACATCGAACAATATTTTGCGATCCATCCTAGATAAGGAAAAATTGTCTGGGACAAATTTCCTGGATTGGCACCGTAATCTGAGGATTGTCCTCAAGCACGATAAGAAGCTGTATGTCTTGGAGACACCAGTTCCTGAGGAGGAACCTCCTAGTTCTGCACCAAAGGCAGAAAGAGATGCTTATAAGAAGCATTTCGATGATGCCAATGAAACCGCTTGCCTCATGCTTGCTACCATGAACTCTGAGTTGCAAAAGCAACACGAGAACATGTCTGCGTTCGATATGATCGGACATCTGAAAACGCTTTACCAAGAGCAAGCAAGAAATGAGAGGTTTCAGGTTTCAAAGTCCCTTTTTAACAGCAAGTTAGCTGAGGGAGCCCCTGTAAGTCCCCATGTACTCAAGATGATTGGGTATGTGGAGAACCTTGACAGATTAGGGTTTCCCCTTGGAAAGGAACTTGCGATTGATCTGATCTTGCAATCGTTGCCAGAGAGCTTCAGTCAGTTTGTCCTGAATTTCAATATGAATGACTTGGACAAAAGTCTTCCAGAACTGCTAGGCATGTTGAGAACTGCTGAGCAGAATATGAAGACAAAAGGGAAATCCATTCTGATGGTCAGTAATGGAAAGAAACAGAACAAGAGGCCCATCAAACAGGGTGGTAGAGGGAAAGGCAAGGAAGTTGCCAAACCCAAACCCACTCCTCCTGTTTTGAAGCCTAGTGGAGGAATAGCAAAGGAGGGCACTTGCTTCCATTGCGGTAAGACCGGACATTGGAAGAGAAATTGCCCAAAGTACCTGGAAGATAAGAATAATGGAGTAGAGACTTCAAATTCAGGTATTTTTGTTATTGAAATTAATTTATCTACTTCTGCATCATGGGTATTAGATACTGGATGCGGTTCTCACATTTGTACTAATGTGCAGGGGCTAAAAAGGAGTAGAAATTTGGCAAAAGGTGAAGTTGACCTACGAGTTGGAAATGGAGCAAAGGTTGCTGCTTTAGCTGTAGGAACTTATGTTTTAACTTTACCTAGTGGTTTAATAATTCAGTTAGAGAACTGTTATTATGTACCTGCAATTAGCAGGAATATTATTTCCGTTTCTTGTTTGGACAAGTTTGGTTTTTCATTCATAATAAGGAACAATTGTTGCTCCATTTATTTGAATGATATATTCTATGCTACTGCAAAAATGAATAATGGACTATATGTCCTTGATCTTGAAATGCCAATTTATAACATTAATACTAAAAGGTTGAAACCTAATGAGTTGAATCCAACTTACCTTTGGCACTGTCGATTAGGCCACATAAATGAGAAACGCATTTCCAAACTCCATAAAGATGGACTCTTGGACTCTTTTGATTATGAATCATATGAGACATGCAGATCTTGTTTAATTGGAAAGATGACAAAGTCCCCATTCACAGGAAAAGGTGAAAGGGCTAATGATCTTTTGGCACTCATACATACTGATGTATGTGGACCACTGAACATACCAGCCAGAGGAGGTTTTCAGTACTTCATCACTTTTACTGATGACTTCAGTAGATACGGATATGTGTATTTAATGAAACACAAATCTGAGTCCTTTGAAAAGTTCAAGGAATTCAAGAATGAAGTACAAAACCAACTAGGTAAGAATATTAAAGTTCTTCGATCAGATCGAGGCGGTGAATATTTAAGCCTAGAATTTGATGACCATCTAAAAGAGTATGGGATTCTATCCCAACTTACTCCTCCTGGAACACCACAATGGAATGGTGTATCTGAGAGAAGAAATCGAACCTTGTTAGACATGGTCCGATCCATGATGAGTCACGTCGATCTTCCAAACTCCTTTTGGGGACATGCATTATTAACAGCAGCTTACACACTTAACCGTGTTCCATCCAAAAAGGTTGATAAGACACCATATGAGATATGGAGTGGTAAGAAACCACATATGTCTTACATGAAGATTTGGGGTTGCGAAGTTTACGTCAAACGACAAATTTCAACCAAGCTTGAGCCCAAATCTGACAAATGCTTATTTGTGGGGTATCCTAAAGAAACAAGAGGATATTACTTCTACAATCCTTCTGAGGGCAAAGTGTTTGTCGCTCGAACTGGAGTCTTTCTGGAAAGGGATTTTATTTCCAAAGGAAACAGTGGGAGGAAAATAGAGCTTGAAGAAATTCAAGAATCACAAAACATTGAAACACCTATGGAGGAACTAGAGCGGGAAACACAAGTAGTTGTGGAAGAGCAACCTGCTCAAGAAGAACAAGACCAGCGTAGGTCAAGCAGGATACGTCACCAACCTGAGAGATATGGATATCTCATAAGTGATCAGGGTGATGTATTACTCATGGATCAAGATGAGCCTGTGACCTACAAAGAGGCCATAACTGGTCCTGAGTCTGAGAAGTGGCTAGAAGCCATGAAATCTGAAATGGATTCCATGTACACAAACCAGGTTTGGACCTTGGTAGAACCTCCTATAGGAGTTAACCCTATAGGATGCAAGTGGGTCTTCAAGAAGAAGACTGACATGGATGGTAAGGTACATACCTATAAAGCAAGACTGGTTGCAAAAGGCTATAAACAAATTCATGGGGTTGACTATGATGAAACCTTTTCACCAGTTGCAATGCTTAAATCTGTTCGGATTTTACTTGCCATCGCTGCATATCATGATTATGAAATATGGCAAATGGATGTCAAAACTGCTTTCCTTAATGGGAATCTTCTTGAGGATGTGTACATGACACAACCTGAAGGATTTGACATACCACAAGATGCCCAAAAGATATGCAAGTTACAGCGATCAATCTATGGATTGAAGCAAGCTTCCAGAAGCTGGAATCTTCGTTTTGATGAAACCGTAAAACAATATGGATTCATCAAAAATGAAGATGAACCTTGTGTCTACAAGAAGGTTAGTGGGAGCATGATCGTGTTTCTGGTATTATATGTAGATGACATATTACTCATTGGAAACGATGTCCCTACCTTGCAACAAGTGAAAACTTGGTTAGGGAATTGTTTTTCTATGAAAGACCTAGGTGAAGCAGCCTATATATTAGGAATTAGGATCTATAGAGATAGATCACAAAAACTGCTTGGCCTAAGTCAGAGTACATACATAGATAAAGTGTTGAGACGCTTTAATATGCATGATTCCAAGAAAGGATTCATACCTATGCAACATGGTCTGTGTTTATCAAAAACACAATCCCCTTCAACTAAGGAAGAAAGGGATCGCATGAATAAGATTCCATATGCATCTGCAATAGGATCTATCATGTATGCCATGTTATGTACTCGACCAGATGTCTCGTATGCATTAAGTGCAACGAGTAGGTACCAATCTGATCCCGGTGATGCTCACTGGGTAGCTGTCAAGAATATCCTTAAGTACTTGAGAAGGACTAAGGATTCATTCTTGATATATGGAGGTCAGGAAGAGCTTGATGTAATTGGTTACACTGATGCTAGCTTCCAGACAGATAAGGATGATTTTAGATCACAATCTGGTTATGTGTTCTGTCTCAATGGTGGCGCTGTGAGCTGGAAAAGTTCAAAGCAAGAAACAGTTGCTGATTCTACAACTGAGGCCGAGTATATTGCTGCCTCAAATGCAGCAAAGGAAGCTGTTTGGATCAAGAAGTTCATTAGTGAACTTGGCATAGTCCCTAGCATTGTGGATCCCATTGGTTTATATTGTGATAACAATGGTGCTATCGCACAAGCTAAGGAGCCTAGATCTCACCAATGATCCAAACACATACTTAGGCGTTATCACCTCATTCGAGAGATAATCGATCGGGGAGATGTGAAGATATGCAGAGTACCTACACTTGACAATATCGCTGACCCATTAACAAAGCCTCTTGCGCAACAGAAGCATGATGGTCATACTAGATCTATGGGTATTAGGGGTATGCCTAATTGGCTCTAGTGCTAGTGGGAGATTGTTGGTGTAAGCCCTAGAGGCCAATACTTTTTGGTACTTGTATCAGATTATTCGTTTAATAATAAAAGGCATTTCTTTATTATGTTTGTCTTTCAGAATAATAAAGTCCCTAGAATAGTTAGTCTGTTTAATGAAATGTTAAGTGTGACTTAATCATGAGATCCCATTAAACATAAAGACATTATTCTTAAAATATCCGTAGTCAAGCTTTATTGCAAAGTGGGATAACATTAAAAGCATTGAGACTATTATGAAGATAGACTGATGATCACATCTCATGGATCATGGATAAAGAGTTATCAAGTCTTGACATAGGTATAAATATTAGGAGTAATATTTATACCGGATTGACCCGCTATGAGAATACTACATAGTATGTTATGCAAAGTGTCATAAGTTATTCTCATGGTGATAATGGTGTATTACCACCCTTCGACCTGAAACCACTATGGACCCTAGATGTAGAGTCGGGTGCTTTATTGCTGATCAAACATTATCCGTAACTGGATGATCATAAAGACAGTTGATGGGCACTCCACGAAGCATGCTGAGGGACATGAGTGTCCTAGATGGAATTTGCCAATCCTTCATAACAGGAGAAATGTCTAAGGGCCCAATATTGAACTGGACAAGGATGACACAGTGTATGCCTTGTGTTCAATATAGACATAGGGGCAAAAGGGTAATTGTACAAACATATATTATCACGAAAAAGGTTTTGTCAGATCACATGACATTTTCGTGACTTGGGTAGCAGTGATGTGTTGCTAGATACCGCTTACTGTTTATTATGTTAAATATATATAATTTAATATAATTACCAACGTTACGAAATCCTACAGGGTCACACACATAAGGACAGTTTGATGAGAGATAGAGAAATCAAAGGAACACCGTAAGGTACGGTGCACTTAAGTGAAAAATAGAAATTCGGATAATATAATAATAATTATTGTTATTTTATAATGGTTATAAAATAATAATAAAATAAATATATTTATTATAATAATAGTTATTATAATAATATATAATATTATTATGGATCATGTGAATTAGGGTTTTAGCCCGCAGCCCACAAGAGAGTCTATAAAAGGAACCCTTGTGATGAAGCTTTCACTTGATGCATTTTTCGTTTTTGATTCTCTTTTCTCACTCAAATAATTCCGTTCGTAAGCAGCTAGCACTGTGACCGGAAGCTGTTCGTGTGGACTGAGTAGAGGCGTTGCACTTCATCAACGCTTGTGATCGCTGCATCAAAGATCTGAATCGCCACAAAGAGGTAACGATTCTATCACTGACCATGCTCATTCGTGAGGATCACTAAAGGAAAATTTTTGTTTTCCGCTGCGTTTAGATCGCAATTTTCCTTCACGTGCGTGTTTGTGTGTGTGCGCATGTCCGTGTGTGTGCGTGTGCGTGTGTGTGAGTGTATGTGTGCGTGTGTGTGTGTGTGTGTGTGTGTGTGCGCGCGTGCGTGTTTGTATGTGTGTGTGTGTGTGTGTGTGAGTGTTTGTGCGTGTGCGCGCGTGTGAGTGATTGTGTGTGCGTGCGTGCGTGTGTGTGTGAGAGTGCGGGCGCGTATGTGTGTGTGTGCGTGTGTGTCTGTGTGTGTGCGCGTGCGAGTGTGTGTGTGTGTGTGTGAATGTGTGCGCGCGTGCGTGTTTGTTTGTATGTGTATGTATGCGTGTGTGTGCGTGCGTGTGTGTGAGTTTGTGCGGGCGTGCGTGTTTGTGTGTGAGCGTGCGCGCGTGCGTGTGTGTGCGCGCGAGCGTGTTTGTTTGTGTGTGTGTGTGTGTGTGTGTGTTTGTGCGCGCGTGTGCGTTAGTGTGTCCGCGCGTGCGTGTTTGTGTGTGAGAGTGCGTGTGCGCGTGCTCGTATGTGTGTGTGTGTGTACGCGCGTGTGCGTGTTTGTGTATGCGCGCGTGCGTGTGTGTGTGCTTGTGCGTGTGTGAATGTGTGTGCGCGTGCGTGGTTGTGTGTGTGTGCATGTCTGTGTGTGTGTGTGCAAGTGTGTGAGTGTGGGCGCGCGTGTGTGTTTATGTGTGAGTGTGTGCGCGCGTGCGTGAGTGTGTGCGTGCGTGTGTGTGTGCGTGTCTGAATGTGTGTGCGTGTGCGTGTGCGTGTGTGTGTGCGTGCGTGCGTGTGTGCGCGCGTGTGTATGTGTGTGTGCGCGCGTGCGTTTTTGTGTGTGAGTGTGTGTGTGTGTGCGCGTTCGCGCGCGCGTGCGTATTTGTGTGTGTGTGTGTGTGTGTTTGTGCGCGTGCGTTTTTGTGTGCGAGTGTGTGCGCGCGTGCGTGTGTCTGTGTCTGTGTCTGTGTGTGTATGTGTGTGTGTGTGTGTCTGTGTGTGTTTGTGTGTGTGCGTGTGTGTGTGTGTGTGTGTGTATGTGCGTGTGTATGTGCATGTCTCTGTGTGTGCGTGCGTGTGTGTGAATGTGTGCGCGCGTGCGTGTTTGTGTGTGTGTGCATGTCTGTGTGTGTGTGTGTGCGTGTGTGTGAGTGTGTGCGCACGTGCGTGTTTGTGTGTGAGTGTGTGTGCGCGCGCGTTCCTATGTGTGTGTGCGTGTGCGCGCGCGTTCCTATGTGTGTGTGCGTGTGTGTGAGTGTGTGCGCGCGTGCGTGTTTGTGTGTGAGAATACATGCGCGCGCTCGTGTGTGTGTGTGTGTGTGTGTGCGCGTGCGTGTTTTTGTGTGCGTGTGTGTGTGTGTATGTGTGTGTGAGTGTGTGTTTGTGTGTGCGTGTTTATGTGTGAGAGTGCGCGCGCGCTCTCGTGTGTGTGTGTGTGTGTTTGTGTGTGTGTGTGTGTGTGTTTGTGTGTGTGTGTGTATGTATGTGTGTATGCGCACGTGCGTGTTTGTGTGTGCGCGCGTGCGTGTGTGTGTGCGTGTGTGAATATGTGTGCGCGTGCGTGTTTGTGTGTGTGTGTGTGTGTGCGCGTGTGTGTGTATGCGCGTGCGTGTTTTTGTGTGAGTGTGTGCGCGCGTGTGTAAGTGTGTGTGCGCATGCGAGCGTGTGCGTGTGCGCGCGTGCGTGTTTGTGTGTGTGTGTGTGTGAGAGCGTGCGCGCGTGTGCGTTTTGGTGTGTGG
>CAWUDS030003860.1:82500-87500 GCA_963859935.3 Lathyrus sativus
GTGTGTGTGGGCGCGTGCGTGTGTGTGGGCGCGTGCGTGCGTGTGCGCGTGTGCGCGCGTGCGTGTTTGTGTGTGGCGCGTGCGTGTGTGTATGCGTGCGTGTGTATGTGTGTGTGCGAATGTGTGCGCGTGTGCGTGTTTGCGTGTGTGTGTGTGTGTGTGTGCATGTATGTGTGTGTGCGTTCGTGTGTGTGAGTGTGTGCGCGGGTGCGCGAGTTCGTGAGTGAGTGTGTGCGCGCGCGTGTGTGTGTGATTGTGTGCGCGCGTGCATGTGTGTGTGTGCGCGTGCGTGTGTGCGTGCGTGCATGTCTGTGTGCGTGTCTGAATGTGTGTGCGCGTGCGTGTTTGTGTGTGTGTGCATGTCCGTGTGTGTGTGTGTGCGCGCGTGTGTGTGAGTGTGTGTGTGCGTGTGTGTGTGTGTGTGTGCGCATGTGCGTGTGTGTGCGCGCGTGCGTGTTTATGTGTGTGTGTGTGTGTGTGTGTGTTTGTGCGTGTGCGCGCGCGCGTGAGTGTTTGTGTGTGCGTGCGTGCGTGTGTGTGTGAGAGTGCGGGCGCGTATGTGTGTGTGTGCATGCGTGTGTGTGTGTGCGTGTGTGTGTGCGCGTGCGAGTGTGTGTGTGTGTGTGTGAATGTGTGCGCGCGTGCGTGTTTGTTTGTGTGTGTATGTATGTGTGTGTGTGTGTGTGTGCGTGCGTGTGTGTGAGTTTGTGCGCGCGTGCGTGTTTGTGTGAGAGCGCGCGCGCGCGCGCGTGTGTGTGTGTCTGTGCGTGCGTGTGTGTGTACGCGCGAGCGTGTTTGTGTGTGTGTGTGTGTGTGTGTGTTTGTGCGCGCGTGTGCGTTAGTGTGTCCGCGCGTGCGTGTTTGTGCGTGAGAGTGCGTGTGCGCGCGCTCGTATGTGTGTGTGTGTGTACGCGCGTGTGCGTGCTTGTGTATGCGCGCGTGCGTGTGTGTGTGCTTGTGCGTGTGTGTGCGTGGGTGAATGTGTGTGCGCGTGCGTGTTTGTGTGTGTGTGCATGTCTGTGTGTGTGTGTGCGAGTGTGTGAGTGTGGGCGCGCGTGCGTGTTTATGTGTGAGTGTGTGCGCGCGTGCGTGAGTGTGTGCGTGCGTGTGTGTGTGCGTGTCTGAATGTGTGTGTGTGTGCGTGTGCGTGTGTGTGTGTGCGTGCGTGTGTGTGAGTGTGTGCGCGCGTGCGTGTTTGTGTGTGAGTGTGTGTGCGGGCGTGTGTGTGTGTGTGTGCGCGCGTGCGTTTTTGTGTGTGAGTGTGTGTGTGTGAGCGTGCGCGCGCGCGTGCGTGTGTGTGTGTGTCTGTGTGTGTCTCTGTGTGTGTGTGTGTGGGGGGGGGGGGTGTGTGTGTGTCTGTGTGTGTGTGTGTGTGTGTGTTTGTGTGTGTGTGTGTGCGCGTGTGTGTGTGTGTATGTGCGTGTGTATGTGCATGTCTCTGTGTGTGCGTGTGTGTGTGTGAATGTGTGCGCGCGTGCGTGTTTGTGTGTGTGTGCATGTCTGTGTGTGTGTGTGCGTGTGTGTGAGTGTGTGCGCACGTGCGTGTTTGTGTGTGAGTGCGCGCGTTCTTGTGTGTGTGTGTGTGTGTGTGTGTGTGTGAGTGTGCGCGCGTGCGTGTTTATGTGTGTATGTGTGTGTGTGGGTGTGTGTGTTTGTGCGCGTGTGCATGTCTATGTGCGTGCGTGCGTGTGCGTGAGTGTGTGCGCACGTGGTTGTTTGTGTGTGAGAGTGCGCGCGCGCGTGTGTGTTTGTGTGTCTGCGTGCTCGTGTGTGTTTCTTGTGTGCGCGCATGCGTGAGCGTGTGCGTGCGTGTCTGAATGTGTGTGCGGGTGCGTGTTTGTGTGTGTGTGTGCATGTCTGTATGTGTGCGTGCGTGTGTGTGAGTGTGTGCGCGCGTGCGTGTTTGTGTGTGAGTGTGTGCGCGTGTGTGCGTGTGTGTGTGTGTGTGTGCGCGCGCGTGCGTTTTTTTGTGTGTGTGTGTGTGTGCGTGTGTGCTTGTTTGTGTGTGTGTGTGGGTGCGCGCGTGCGTGTTTGTGTGTCTGTGTATGTGTGTGTGTGTGTGTGTGAGAGAGATAGTGTGTGCGCGCGTGCGTGTTTGTGTGTGAGAGTGCGCGCGCACGCGCGCTCGTGTGTGTGTGTGTGTGAGTGTGAGTGTGTGTGCGCGCGTGCGTGTTTGTGTGTGTGCGTGTGCGCGCGTGCGTGTTTGTGTGTGTGTGTGTGTGTATGTGTGTGAGTGTGTGTGCGCGCGTGCGCGCGCGTGCATGTTTATGTGTGGCGCATGCGCGCGTGCGTGTTTGAGTGTGTGTGCGCGCGCGCGTGCGTGTTTGTGTGTGGCGCGTACGTGGGTGTGCGTGTGTGTGTGTGCGTGTGTGTGAATGTGTGCGCGCGTGCGTGTTTTTGTGTGTGTGTGTGTGTGTATGTATGTGTGTGTGCGTGCGTGTGTGTAAGTGCGTGCGTGCGTACGTGTTTGCGTGTCAGTGTGTGCGCGCGTGTGTGTGTGCGCGCGTGCGTGTGTTTGTTTGTGCGCGCACGTGCGTTTATGTGTTTGAGTGTGTGTGTGTGTGTGCGTGCGAGCGTGCTTGTTCGTGTGTGTGTGTGTGTGCGTGCGCGCGTGCGTGTTTGTGTGTCTGTGTATGTGTCTGTGTGTGTGTGAGAGAGATAGTGTGTGCGCGCGTGCGTGTTTGTGAGTGAGAGTGCGCGCGCACGCGCGCTCGTGTGTGTGTGTGTGAGTGTGTGTGCGCGCGTGCGTGCGTGTTTGTGTGTGTGTGTGTGTGTGTGTGTGTGTGTGTGTGTGCGCGTGCGTGTTTGTGTGTGTGTGTGTGTGTGTGTGTATGTGTGTGGGTGTGTGTGTATGTGTGTGCGTGTGCGCGTGCGTGTTTGTGTGTGTGTGCGTGCGCGTGCATGTTTGTGTGTGTGCGTGCGTGGGTGTGTGTGTGCGTGTGTGTGTGTGTGTGTGAATGTGTGCGCGCGTGCGTGTTTGTTTGTGTGTGTGTGTATGTATGTGTGCGTGCGTGTGTGTGAGTGTGTGAGTGTGTGTGTGCGTGTTTGTGTGTGAGTGTGTGCGTGTGTATGTGTGTGCGCGCGTGCGTGTGTGTGTGTGTGCGCGCGAGTGTGTTTGCGCGCGTGATTGTGTATGGCGCGTGCGTGTGTGTGTGCGTGTGTGAAAGTGTGCGCGCGTGCGTGTTTGTGTGTGTATGTGTGTGAGTGTGTACGTGTGCGTGGGTATGCGTGTGTGCGCGCGTGCGTGTTTGTTTGTGAGTGTGTACGTGTGCGTGGGTATGCGTGCGTGCGTGTGTGTGCTTGCGCGCGTGCGTGTTTGTGTGCGTGTGTATGTGTGTGTGTGTGTGTGCGCGTGCGTGCGTGTTTGTGTGTGGCGCGTGCGTGTGTGTGTGTGTGTATGCGTGCGTGTGTGTGTGTGAGAATGTGTGCACGCGTGCGTGTTTGTGTGTGAATGTGTACGTGTGTGTCTGTGTGCGCGTGCGTGGGTGTGTGTGCGCGCGTGCGTGTTTGTGTGTGCGTGTGTGTGTGCGCGCGTGCATTTGTGTGTGTGTGTGTGTGTTTGTGTGTGTGTGTGTGTGTGGGTGGGTGGGTGGGTGCGTGTGTGTGCGCGCGTGCGTGTTTATGTGTGCGTGCATGTCTGTGTGTGTGCGTGCGTGTGTGTGAGTGTGCGCGCGCGTGCGTGTTTGTGTGGGAGTGTGTGCGTGTGTGTGTGTGTGATTGCGCGCGTGCTTGTGTGTGATTGCGCGCGTGCGTGTTTATGTGTGAGTGTGTGTGTGTGTGGGGGGGGGGGGGGGGGTGTGTGTGTGTGAGTGTGTGTGTGTGTGTGTGTGTGTGTGTGTGTGTGTGTATGTATGTGCATGTCTCTGTATGCGCGTGCGTGTTTGTGTGTGTGTGCATGTCTGTGTGTGTGTGTGCGTGTGTGTGAGTATGTGCGCGCGTGCGTGTTTGTGTGTGAGAGTGTGTGCGCGCGCGTTCGTTTGTGTGTGTGTGTGTGTGTGCGAGTGTGCGCGTGTGCGTGTTTGTGTGTGTTTGTGTGTGTTTGTGCGCGTGTGCCTGTCTATGTGTGTGCGTGCGTGTGCGTGAGTGTGTGCGCGCGTGCTTGTTTGTGTGATAGAGTACGCGCGCGCCCGTGTGTGTGTTTGTGCGTGTGTGCGTGCGCGCGTGCTTGTTTGTATGAGCGCGCGTGCGTGCTTGTGTGCGTGCTTGTGTGTGTGCGTGCGTGTGTGTGTGCGTGTCTGAATGTGTGTGCGCGTGCGTGTTTGTGTGTGTGTGCATGTCTGTGTGTATGCGTGCGTGTGTGTGAGTGTGTGCGCGCGTACGTGTTTGTGTGTGAGTGTGTGCGCGTGTGTGCGTTTGTGTGTGTGCACGCGCGTGCGTTTGTGTGTGTGCGCGCGTGCGTGTTTGTGTGTGTGTGTGTGCGTGTGCGCGCGCGTGCGTATTTGTGTGTGTGTGTGTGTGTGTGTGTGTGTGTGTATGTGTGTGTGTGAGAGAGAGAGAGTGTGTGTGTGCGTGCGTGCGTGTTTGTGTGTGAAAGTGCCCGCGCACGCGCGCTCGTGTTTGTAGGTGTGTGTGCGTGCGCGCGTGCGTGTTTGTGTGTGTGTGTGTGTGTGTGCGCGTGCGTGTTTTATGTGTGTGTGTGTGTGTGTGTGTGTGTGTGTGTGTGTGCGCGCGCGCGTGCGTGTTTGTGTGTGGCGCGTGCGCGAGTGTGTTTGTGTGTGTGCGCGCGCGCTTGCATTTTTGTCTGTGGCGCGTGCGTGTGTGTGTGTGTGCGTGTGTGTGTGTGTGTGTGTGAATGTATGCGCACGTGCGTGTTTGTGTGTGTGTATGTATGTGTGTGTGCGTGTGTGTGTGTGAGTGTGTGCGCTCGTGCGTGTTTGTGTGTGAGTGTGTGTGTGCGTGTGTGTGTGTGTGTGTGCGCGCGCGCGTGCGTCTGTGTGTGTGCGCGAGCGTGTTTGTGTGTGTGTATGTGTGTGTGTCTGTGTGTGTGTGTGTCTGTGTGT
>CAWUDS030003861.1:0-45234 GCA_963859935.3 Lathyrus sativus
TAGAAGGAACCACGATTTGGTACTCCTCCGGTGTGTAGACGAGAAGGAAGCCAATTTACTCATGGAAGAGGTCCATGAAGGAACTTTTGGTACACATGCTGGTGGGCATGCTATGACCCGAAAGTTGTTGCGGGCGGGGTATTATTGGTTAACGATGGAAACGGACTGTTTCAAGTTCGCCAAGCGGTGTCACCAGTGCCAGATCTATGCTGATAAGATCCATGTGCCACCCAGTCCACTGAATGTTATGGCTTCTCCGTGGCCTTTCTCCATGTGGGGGATTGATATGATTGGCAAGATTGAGCCTACTGCTTCTAATGGGCATCGCTTCATCCTAGTCGCGATCGATTACTTCACCAAGTGGGTGGAAGCAGCATCTTACGCCAATGTGACGAAACAGGTGGTGGCCAGATTTATCAAGAGGGATATAATTTGCAGATACGGTATTCCTGAACGGATCATTACTGATAATGGTTCGAACCTGAACAATAAGATGATGAGGGATCTTTGTCGGGAGTTTAAGATCGAGCGTCATAATTCATCTCCGTACAGACCCAAGATGAATGGCGCTGTTGAAGCAGCCAACAAGAACATAAAGAAGATTGTTTAGAAGATGGTGGTAACGTATAAGGATTAGCATGAGATGTTGCCGTTTGCTTTGCACGGTTATCGCACAACGGTGCGTACATCAACCGGGGCAACTCCGTTCTCGCTGGTGTATGGCATGGAGGCAATCCTGCCATTGGAGGTTGAGATACCATCTTTGAGGGTTTTGCTTGATGTTCAGCTTGATGAGGCAGAATGGGTGAGAAATAGATTAAATCAACTGAGCTTGATAGACGAGAAGAGACTGGCATCAATTGCACATGGTAGGCTGTATTAGAGCCGGATGAAGAAAGCGTTTGACAAGAAGATTCGACCTCGAAGCTTTCAGACGGGTGATCTTGTGCTGAAGAAGATTCTCCCACCGCAATCGGATCACAGGGGCAAATGGACTCCCAATTATGAAGGTCCATACGTCGTGAGAAAGGTCTTCTCCGGAGGAGCCTTATTGTTATCCACCATGGATGGTGAAGACTTTTCGTCCCCTGTGAACTCGGACGCAGTCAAAAAATACTTTGCTTGAAAATTGACCCGCTGGACAGTAAAAAGAGAGTCCAGGCAAAAATGGGGCATCCCGGTGAACCAAAAAACAGAATAAAAAGGTTCGGGCAAAAGTTAGGGATAAAATGGAAAAATGTACACTCGCGAAGTTGAAAACCTACACTGGGCGGCTTCGAAAAAAAGGGGTATCCCGGTGAATTGAAAACCCGCAAAGGGCGATTCACGCAAAAGTTAGGGATTTGAGAAGAAAATGATTGTGTTCCAAGTTAGATTATCTAGTGGTTTGGGAGAACCTGGGGGGGGGGGGGTCGACTATCCAAAACAATCTCTTCCGAAGACAGAATCAGGAAAGCGTCAGAGTCCGGCAAGTCATAGGAGGATCAGCTCATGGTGTTCATCTGTAACACGTTGCCGACATGTGTACAAATTTTATTCTGTATCTTTGTACATTTCTGCATTTTGTTTATGTGTGACTACCTCTTTTCAGGAGTTGTATCTGATGTACAAATCTTGCCTATTTTCAGGCCGTTATCAATAAAGTGTGTTATTCAGTGTAGTGTGTGACGTTGGTTTTAACTCTTACAGTTTTGTTTGTAAAAAACGCCGATGTTTTTGATAAACTTACATATGTGTAAACAGGCGGGCCTCGGCCCATGATTGTTAAAACCGGAAATTACCTGAATGGTTGTCATTGGTGATTACCAAGATGTTTCTTTTTGCATAGATTGTCTTGTGTTTGCTTGTTGACTTTTGTAGGTATTCAAAAGCTCGCAAAGTTCCCCGCCAGAGTCCATGGCAGGCTAGTACCCTCTCCAGGGGATGAATGTTGTGTCTTTCCCCAGTAAAGTCGCCCCAGGCAAAATTGAATGTTGTCTCCCCAGGAGAGTGGAGATTGCGTCAAAGGAAAAGATCAATGTATCTTCAATAGTTCAGAATTGTCTTATCAAGCAGAGCAGAGTCCTCCCCAGCAAGGGACGAGACGGATATGATTAACTCCCCCAAAGAGTTTCTTGTGTAGTGCGAATCAGAGCACACCGGTCAATCCCCAGCTCAGTGATAGCAGGATGAACTATCCCCACAGGGCGTAATCAGAGTGTTGATACCTTTTGAAAGCAGTTTCCAGGATTGCTTTTCTCTTTCCCCAACAGGTTGATCCTTCCTCGTTAGGACGATCATTTTCAGCAGAGTTTGAAGTTATGAGTTTGTGAGCTACTTTCCCAGCAGGATGGTTATCCCCAACGGAGTTAGTTCATCTTTCCAGCATTTATTTTGTTGGAAACGTATCGGTAGTATTCCGGTCATCCACAGCGGATCCAATTTGTCTTCAGCATGTATTTTGCTGAAGTAACTCGTTGCATAAGCATGCATCATAAGCACTTGCATTTTACACGAATACGTAGCATTTCCATGCAGTATGGAAGCATTACGGCATTATCAAACATGTGCATTTGGAAACGTAAGCAGGATTGATTACCCGTCCAGCTTCAGGTGTATTTTCTCTGTCGATAAGTGAGATCGTGGTTCACGGAGATGTGCATATGTTTGGTTTGCGACACAAGATGCACAGTGATCGTGTTTCCTCCTGTCAAGAGGGTTGTGGCGCGAGGCACACAGTGATCGTGGTCATCGTTATGTTATGGGGTTTTTTGCGGAAGAGATACGCAGTGATCGTATTTGTCCTATATGTAGTTTTGTTTGCAACACCAAGTACGCAGTGATCGTGTTCCTCCTGTCAAGAGGATTGTGGTGTAAAGTACGCAGTGATCGTGTTTCCTCCTGTCAAAAGGGTGGTTGCGCAAGGCACGCAGTGATCGTGTTCATCTTGTTATGGGGATTAGGTGGGGGGCCAGACACGCAGTGGTCGTGTTTGTCATGTCATATTCCCCTAGCAGAGTTTGCTTGGTCAAGCACCTTTTTCCCCCCAGCTGAGTCTTTCTCAGGATGCTGTGGTGTCAGCATTGGAAGATGGTAATGCAGATTTTTGGGTGGTTACCCGTAGTTTCCCCAACAGGGTGTTACTTCAACGAGTTGATTGGTTAAGTTCCTCGTATTCTCGTTAAGGTGCTTGGTTAAGTTCCCAATTTCCCCAGCGGAGTGTTTTCAGGATACCTATTTCTAGAATAGGTATTTGACGGCCGTCGTCAGAATTGTCCTCTCAGAGTTGCTTGGTTAAGTTTCTCGTGTCCCCGCAGGAATGCTCGTTCAGGTATGGACAAAAGGTTGATAAGTGAAATCAACATTTTCTCGCTGTTTAGCGTTTGCTCGTTCAGGTACGAACGGAAGGTTGGTAAGTGAAATCAACATTTTCTCGCTGTTTAGCGTTTGCTCGTTCAGGTACGAACGGAAGGTTGGCAAGTGAAATCAACGTTTTCTCGCTGTTTAGCGTTTGCTCGTTCAGGTACGAACGGAAGGTTGATAAGTGAAATCGACACTGTCCCGCTTGGTTAAGCGTTTGCTCGTTTCTTCAGATACGAAAGGTTGATAAGTGAAATCAACATTTTCTCGCTGTTTAGCGTTTGCTCGTTCAGGTACGAACGGAAGGTTGGTAAGTGAAATCAACGATTTTGCTCACTGGTTAGTGTTTACTCGTTCAGGTACGAACGGAAGGTTGATAAGTGAAATCAACGATCCCTCACTGGTTAGTGTATACCCTCTTCTTCGGAATGGGATGGTCTATGGACAATATCAGATTATTTCATAAACAGGTTGATGGATAAGTGTTTAGTTGTCGCTGTGGCAACGAAAATCAGTTCCCTGGTTAATTCTCCCCAAGCAGTGGTGGGCGCAATTTATTTTTGCGGTTGGCAAATTTCCGGGTTTATTGGTATTCAACCGTCTTGTACCTCGATTGTCTGAAGGTCGTTCGCTCTTCATCCAGTCGGGTCCAAGCCGTTTGAATAGGGGCAGCTGTTGCACCCTAAAATTTGACCAACTGGTTCCCGCTCCTGATTTACGTTTCGGCTCATTTTCGCATTCACATTTACATACTGCATATAGTGCATTTTCTCAATCATAGTGATTTTATCGGGATTACAGCCCTGCTGTCACATTTCGGGTATTTCAGACCGGTGCGGATAATCAGAGGTTATTTTGAGAAGCCGCGCGCTTCCTGGGTGTTTTCAGTACGCAGTGATTTTCGAGGTTCATGGTGTCCGGGTTTACTGTTTGCTTCGATCTGGTCTCGCGCTCTCTTTTATGTTGGTTATTTACCTTTATTTGTTTTTTTTTGTTTTTTGTTTTTATAGAATTTAATAGCCTCTTGTAGATTTCAAATAGGTTTTATAGATTTTCTAGAATTTAAATAGATTTTTTTTAAAATTCTTTTAATAGTTTTAAATCTTTTTTAGAATTTATAAATTGTTTTAAATAGATTTTAGGTTTAAATCATATTTTAGATATTAAGTCATTCTTAGATAATAGTTTAATATGATTTTCTTTTACTAGAGTTTTTTAATAGAATTTTAATAGATTAGTAGAATAATAGTTAATAGATATTATAGGATTTAATAGATTTTTTAGATATATTTTTAATATAGGATTTTATAGAATTTAATAGTTTCTAGATTAATTAGGTTATTAATTTTCGGTTTAGTCTATTAATCTTCCAATTTCCATTAATCTTCATTACTCCCAAATAATCATGTCAGTATTAATTAGTTAGTTAATAGTCCATCAGCATTTAATTAGTCCATTTAATTTTCATTAGTCCTTAATTCCAATCATTTTCGTTTTGTTTAGCATTAATCAACATTAGTTTTAATTGATTTTTCTTAATATTCATTTTCGTTTTAATAGTCATTAGATTCCATTAATTTTCGTTTTAATTAGTAGCAGCTTCTAAACATTCATTAATTGCATTAGTCCGTTAATCATGTTTAGTATCCATCATTTCAGTCTCATTTAATGGGCTAATTATCCAAAAATCTCAGAAGCCCAAGGTCTATTCGCCAGGTGTCGTATATAACCAGATCCCACGTGTACGCACAAGAGGAGGCCCCATCATAATTCACTCCACTCACCAGAAACCTTCCACGCGTCCCACTACCACCAGTAATCAGCACACGTGTTGCACATGCAGTAACTCCCCCTCGCCACTTGTCTTCACCATCTTCTCACCGGGAAAGTCCCCGTCGGCCATGCAACTGCCTTGACTAACAATCTCCGGCCACCCTAACGACCTCCGGCCGCCGCTCATCTCGCCGGAATCTGCAAAATTTGCAGATTCTCAAGAACTTCATATTTCTCCTCCAAGATCTCCACCGTGTTCTTCGCATTTTCCAGAAATCGGCAACGATCTTCGTCTTCTATTCATCACGCTCACGCCATCTTCATGAGCGTTCTTCAACAAGCTTCATCCAGAATAGTTTTCTAGATCTGTCTGATTCATCAAGAACTCTCAGACTCCTCAATATGCACGCATCAACAAAAACGATGGATCTCCATAAAACTCTAACGGATCCATCATACTTTTGATCACTCAACCAACAAGATCTCCGAACGTCTTCTTAAGAAATCTTCAACCAACGGAGAAAGATCTTCATCTTCTTGCAACGACCTTCAACAGTTTGCCCTTCGTTTTTTTCCCAAAACTTCAAGCTCTGAGGTCTTCAATTTCTCCAGCGAGCTTCAAGATCTACGCTCGTTCTTGCTTCAACTCCAGGTGCGCCTTCTTTGAACTTGTTGCTCGTTTTTCTGCTTGATTGAATGGCTTCAGATGGTGTTGTTTCACTGAGATTTAGGTTGGTTAGGGTTTTGATGTTTGTTTGATGCGTAGTTTGAATGTGGTGATACGGAGATTATCAGGTGTTCGTTTGATGTTTTGTTTGAGAGTTTTGGAAGAGGACTGAGAGGGTTCAGAGAGAGGTTAGGGAGAGGACGGTGCATTAGGGTTAGGGAGTGAACAGTGAACGAATTTTTGGGGTGAGGGATGGTTTTGTTAGTTGTTTGATTGGGTTAGGGTTTGAGTTTGGGCTGGGCCCAAATGATAGGATTACTACGAACCACCCTTTGTTTACTCGTTGCCCCCCCCCCTGGGCTGTGAAAAACTGAATGAATTACCTGGGCCTTTGCAACAAGTACTGATCGCACCCCCCTCTTGGCCCAATCTTGAGAAGCAACTAGGGCATTTTGCTGAGTGCACCCCCCTTGTTTTATTGTCTTTTTTAATTTCTTTTGTTTCATTCATGTTAGAAAATAATTCATAAAAAATAGTAGGATTATCCAATTAATTCCCTTCTTTTTTCTATAGGTTCATAGTTCAATTTAGGATTTTATGGTGCAAAAATATTAATTTGATCATGCATTTTCATTTTTATTGCATTTTTTGCATTTTAATTGGTTTTGAATATTGATTTGTGATGTGGCTGCCTTGCTGATTTTATTTCTCTCACTTGGTATTGAATCTTGCTTTTCTTTTTTAGTATGTTGTACTAGACTGATGCATGCTCCCCATAGGATTTTCGTGGATTTTTTAGAAATTGATTGATGTTGTTTTAGGGTTAGAGAGTAGAGACCTCATAACTTGCTGGTTAACCCTTGACCATTCACATGTTAGGGATTGTTTAGTAGCCTTAGAAGTTGACTTAGGCTTTGAGATTTGATCTTGGGATCATAGAGACATGTAGGTTTCCCCTAGATTTTTGGTGGATTTTTAGAAGTTGTTTTGCTATTTTTGCTTGGGCTTGAGAATAGGAGAAGTCTTGAGGGCTGCTGACTTTGAAGTTCAACTGTGGTTGAACTTTAGGGATAGTTTCTTTTAGTGTGAAGGTCTGTGGTTTCTTCTGGAAGATGGAGGCTGGATTGAAGACCTAGTCTAGAAGCTTGCTCCCTCTCTGTGAGGTTTGAGATCCTGAAGTTTGAGGGGAATTCATGGTACTTTCCTGAGGAAGGCACTATGAGTGTCTTTCATTTTTTATTCTCACCTTTCTCTTAAGTATCCAATGACGTTGGAGCCTTCATGTGAGTTTAGTTTCTCCTGTGGAGGAATGTAAACCGTTCACAGTTGTTGAGCCACATGGGATATGATTCCTAAGTGTAAGCCCCCTTGTATTTTCCAGAGGAAGGCACTATGGGTCTGTTCACTTAGTTCCTGTAGTTCATCTAGGCTTTCTTAAGTATCCAATGATGTTGGAGCCTTCATGTGAGTTTAGTTTCTCCTGAGGAGGAATGTAAACCGTTCACAGTTGTTGAGCCATATGGGATATGATTCCTAAGTGGAAGCCCCCTAGTATTTTCCAGAGGAAGGCACTATGGGTCTGTTCACTTAGTTCCCTTAGTTCATGTAGGATTTCTTAAGTATCCAATGATGTTGGAGCCTTCATGTGAGTTTAGTTTCTCCTGAGGAGGAATGTAAACCGTTCACAGTTGTTGAGCCACATGGGATATGATTCCTAAGTGGAAGCCTCCTAGTACTTTCCTGAGGAAGGCACTATAGGTCTGTTCACTTAGCTCCCTTTCTTTGGTAAGCTTGTCTTGAAGCTTGAAGAATGGGATTGAGTTCTCCCTTTAGGGTCTTGCTTAGGGTTTTGTGTAAGGTTTTGCTTAGGACTTTGCTCAGAGGTAGATTAGGGTTTTGTTTTAGAGTTGTTTAGGGTCTTGCTCAGGGTAGTTTCATGCTTTTGGATAGGAGTTTGCCAGGCTGGTTAGCCTTCTCTTTGTGTTGATTGACTTGTGTGGTGCTGTGCTGCATTAGACTTAGGGGTTCATATAGATATTTCTAAGATAGGTGCATCTTAGAAATAAGCCTGCTTGTGTGCATGAGAAGTTGAGGTGGTCCTCCTTCTGCTTGATTGTTATTGAGTGGCTTTGCTTGTTGGTATTTGGTAGAGCTGGGCTCCCTTGCCTCAGTGGTTTGTGGCCTTTGTGCCTTGCTTGTTTGGTTGTTGCATTCATGCATATTTCCAGTATGTCTTTACTTTGCAGTGTTTCCTGTTTGTTGTTTAGTGCTTTTGCCATGATCCCTTAGGAGCTCTAACTTCTCTGCTGTGGAGGAGTTATGATAGACATTAGGTTGGTTAACCAGGCATGATAACATTAGGTAGATTCCCCTTTTCAACCATAATTTTAGGGTGTCTCTTTCCTTTCTCAAAACAACAGAAAAACACTTAATAAGGGATAAAACAAAAGTGAATTCATTTCTTCCGTCAAAAGATTTGAACAAACATCAAAACCTTTTGTCCTCCTGGACTGTGAAAACCCTTGGTTAAGGTGCATTTTCCCATAAAAAACACTTGAACAGCTTGTGTCGTGCGTAGCCTGAACTAAGTTTGCTCTGATCTTCCATGCCGTGTGGAAGTACGTAGGCACAGGACGCGACGTCCTGGCGAGCAACCTTCCCCCCGTCTAGACGTAGGTAGTCGAACTACGTTGACTCTGACTTTCCCATTGCACGAGGGAGTACGTAGGCCCAGAACAGCGTATGTTCTGTCAAGTCCTGTCCTTTTCTTTTCTTTCCAGACTGACCCCTAGCGTAGATAGATAAACACACCCTTTTCCTTATAAACACCAAGCGTGGATCCCGTCGAGTACGACGGACGTGAGGGATGCTAATACCTTCCCCTTGCGTAACCGACTCCCGAACCCAGACAATGGTTGTGATGACCTTGTCTTACCTTTTTTCGTCAGGTTTTTCTGATCGTTTCCTTTCCCGCTCTGAGGGATAAATAACGAAAGGTGGCGACTCTTCTGTCATGCCGGCGCCGATTTTCGCAGTAGCGACATTAGGCAACAAACATGTACATACAGTGTTTTCACACACATGTCGCATACCAGGAAACAAACAACATTAGACAACTTGGTCGGACGGGCCGACCTGCTCTGATACCACTAATGTAACACCCCCTTTCCATACCCCCAAATAATGAAATAAATCATTTAGGCACGTAATAAAAATCCATCAGAGTATAATTATAATCATGGTATAAAAGAGGCATGTCACATTATACTTTAAATCAAAACATACAACACCTGCTCAATAAAGATATGCAACAGTGGGGTAACTTTCAACAGAGGGACTTAGTCCTCATACCCACATCTCAATATTTAGAATAAAAGCGGAAACATCTAAGCATTGCATAACATCAAACATATATACATATATGTTTATCATCCATCATGACTCAATCATCATAAAACATGTTTACATAAACATTCAACATTCAGATACATATACAATTATATCACAAAAGAATCAAAACAATCCTAGCTACCCGGTGCTACATATCAGAGCCAACCGACCAAAAAGAATGAAGCCACGCTTCACAAAAAGACTTCCAGCAAACCTACTCTGCAATGCCTCATAGAGCATCATAAAACAGAAGAATGGTGAGAAATATTATCATAATAATCAATGCATATAATTATATATATCTTAGCATTAAATACACTTATTCTGCATTCTCACCACATTCATCACGAATCCACACATACACATCACAATGTATATATATATATATATATACAACCAAGCATATTCATCATTCGTGCTTCTACAATTCACATCATTTCCACACAAACATTTACATTTATGTTATTCACCAAATTCACAACTCTCAGTTCGACAATTCATACACATATGCATACCTTCATACAACAATTATACCTATGCCATGTGATTCAATGCAACTCAATGCAACTCATGCCATGTGGTACCAACACTTGTTATTATTTTTTGGTTTTTACATTTAAACCGGGTCCATCCCCTAGACCAATAACAAACAAAAGCCTGTCCCCTAGGCTTTCAAACCCCACTCTAGGTTTGGGACAAGCCACTAGTCTCCACGAAACTAGCAATCATTGCCTCTTGACAACAAATGATGCGTATGCAACAACCATATGCACTTAAGACCGTTCTCGCATCTTAATCCCATGCATTCTCAAATAATTCATCACACAAGAATTATAACATGATTTCACACACAACACCTTTCATAATAATCAAAGTATTCATACTTTCAACATCATCACTACATTTATCAAGCAATGCACAAGAATACACATCATGATGCTTCACATACAATCGCATACAATCAATATGCATTCATAATATTGCGCCAAACGACAACGAACTCCATCACAATCATCATGCACTTTTAATCAATTTAAACAATGCATATATTTTCCAAAAGGCTACATTTCACACTTCACAATTCACAATCTAGGATTCAAGCCATACGACTACCCATAACATATCATATAACAGCACACAAGTTATGCGTTGAACAATTAAAGCATCAACATTGGATGGAAACAACAAGAATAAAATGTTGTTATGTCACGTTCGCTACACCATTCGCCTAGCCAAGGTCATCGCGAACGCTCGCTACTAGCTCGCCTAGCGAACATGCTAGCGAAGGCTGTCTAAAAGCTACGGGAAGTGTTCGCTACACAGCTCGTCTAGAGAAGGCTTAGCGAATAATCGCTACACTACTCACTCCAGTGAACAAGGGTCTTTTTGGTTCTGTCCAAGTCTGGGACCATTCACTACTGGCTCGCTAGCAGCTCGCCTAGCGAACCACTCGCTAGCTCGCTCGCTAGCTTCTCGCATAGCGAGTTCTGCGATGCTCAAAATCCTCTACTGTCCAAAAAGTCTAAAACTTCACAAAATCTCCCGATTTAATTTCAACAAGTTACCATAGTCTTAGACTAATATTCCTCGACTAAACTACACCATTTATTCTAGATTCTAACCATAAAAACATCAGTTTCAATCGATTAAACCGTTTTCGACCTAAAATGGAAAATGGGGAAAAACATCCAAACAATCCAACAAAAGCATACATAATCATACACATTGAGAAGATATTAAGATTTCACACCCTTACCCGATTAATCGATTCCTAGGTGTTGATCTTGAGCTATCCAAGCTTTTCCTCTATATTCTCCTTTTCTCTCTTCTTCCTCCTTCTTTCTCTTCTTTCTATTTCAATCCTTTTTCTTTCTCCCCTCTTTTCCACTTATATCTCTTTCTATTCTATTTCTCTCAAAACATCTATTAATCCATTTTCTCACAAAATATCCAACTTAACATTAAATAAGAAATGTCTAAAATACCCTCCAATCTATTTTCCCCGAAAACTCTCAAAATCGATAAAATAACATAATATGCAAACATAACATCATAATATTCCAATTCCACGAATAAAATAATAATCACCCAATTAAATCAAAAGACTCAACAAAATGGGAAATCAGAATCGGGGCGTTACAGTATGCAGCATACCCAGGATCTTCCCATACTCATCTTTGAACGTCTACAAATTACTTTGAGTAGTCTTAGCAAGCAGACTATGAATTGAACCAAACTCTAGCGATTGAAACTTGTAATTGACAATACCCTTCCTACCAGTGTCCATATCTTTGAATCTTCAGCAACAAGAGTCAAAATGAAGATGCAAACCCCAGAAATACACAAATATGAATTTTAGGATGCAAAATGATCATGCAAATGCAAATATGTGATCAAAGTTTCCATGAACTCTGAATAGTTGTTGTACGGCTGACTGAATAAGATCAAAAGTCTGCTTCACCAAGAAAATCGGAAAACCAGAATACCAGAGTAACCATAATACCAAAATACCAGAACCAAAAGTCCACATTGATAAGAAACCAGAAAACCGGGTAAGTTAAAAGTCAAGGTTTCTTGCAAAACCCATCCCCCTCACATGTGGGTTCTAGTCTTGGACAGAGGCATCTTATACAGGTCATCAACATCACGGACTCTTAGGTCGAGAAATGATGATACATTCACCATTTTTGGTTCGGCATCATCATCAATCAAGGAGGCCTTAACTGATTTCTCATGAACGGTCTCCATAGTCGTAAGCTTTTAAAGGAACACTCTAGTTACTGTATAGGCATACAAGTCAGAGCATATCCCAAGAGAACCTCATCTTAATGCGGATCTCATGTCAACAGGTGTATCAAGAGCTAAGCATGCCAACACAAGACCACTTTAATCATATGTGTATACCCAAGCCTGAGTATTGGGTTTATCTCTCATGAAATAATCCCACCCATCAACACAGTAGCAGCAGAGCAATAATATACAACAATAAAGTACATAAAAGCATAAAAATAAACACCAAAATAATAGAAATACACCCCAATAGACTCATTAGCTGTCACAACTGCAAAAAACACCTGGCGGAAAAATAGAAGAGTCACCACTAAACGTTATTTATCCCATCATGGGAAATGAAACGATAGAAGAAAACCTCAAATAAAGGGAGAAGACATAGTCATCGTAACCAAATCCTTGGTTTGGGAGTCGATTACACGAGAGAAAGGTATTAGCACCCCCTCGCATCCATTGTACTCAACGGGATCCATACTTATAGTTTAATCAAAGGGTGTGTTTATCTAAGGCCTACAACTAATGGAAATAAAAAGGAAAATGAAAAAGGAGACTCGATAGGACTTTTCCATCCTAGGCTTACGAATTCCCTCGTGCAATGGAAAAGTTATAGTCAACGTAGTTCGGAAAACAACGGGGTGAAAGGGAAGGTTGCTTGCCAATACTTCGCCGTCTTGTGCCTACGTATCCTCATCTGGTATTAGAAATTAGAGAATCCTTAGTTCGGCGTACCATGGGTTGCTTAGTGATTTTTATAAGCGATGTTAAGTTCCCATTCCAGCAGTTAGGGTCGATGCCTGTTTGCGGTAGAATAGAAAAACGGTTTGACAAACGATCCAGAAGGATGAAAATGATTTGAATTTTTTTATGAGTTTTAGAGAAAGAATTGACTTTATTTGGAATATGCATCGCACTAAAGCCTATGACATAGGATTAAATACTCTACGCTAACGATCCAAGCATCTCACGTGCAAAGTACCCTAAGATGAGGTTAGAAATGCATTCTCTCATCTTTTCCCATGTGTTTAAGGCTCGTGGCGCACAATCACATCGTATTTATTAAGTGTTTTGATTTTGTTTTAAGAGAGAAGAAGAGAAAGATGCATGGAAGATCTAAGGGAAACTTAGTCCTAACGTTGTCATAAAAAATGGCCCTAAGGTCGGGATGCGGAAGGAAATTATATCCTAATGTTAGCATGCAAAAGATGGACCTATGGTTGAGGTTAAAAGGGACTAACCTAATGTTATCATACATGGATTAAACTCCTAATGTATATCCTACTCTAAGCTTAATCATCAAAAATTAAGTTGGACTAGGAGGGCCTAAGGGAACAAGCAAGAACAAACCAAAACAAGGAAAACAAACCAAAAATAGCAGCTACAACAGTGCTTCAGCTTCAGAACAACAATAAAAATCCAACACGTATGCACAACAACATTTAACAGCTTATGTTTCAGCAAATAACAGGTGTAAAAAGAAGCAGGTAGAATAGATGCACATTTAAAAGCATGTGAAAATCTAGAACAACAGGTGTAAAAGGCTAGGCAACAACCATACATCAACCATGAAGCAACACATCAAGCAAGAAATAAATATAAACGAGCATGCATAACAAGCTAAACCAAACGTCAAGATTGAAATCAACCAAGATTAAGCAACAATTATCATATGATCAAGTCATCCAAGAACAACACATGATTATATATCCACAATTCAGTAAAGGCATATGACATCCTGCAAATCAATCATGAACATGCATCAAGAAAAGTTAATTGATAAACATGCATTAACAATTAAGCACGAATAAACTTAACAAGATCACACAATTAAACATTAGATAAAAACATCATGCATATCCAACGCCAATTAATCGTTTCAAACACACATGTATTTATGGAATTGGAAATAAACAATGAGCATGCAACATAAATCCAGCAACATGAACATCAATAATCAGCAAATGACATGGTATAAACAATTATACAACATGATCATCACGTCAAGAATGCAACACGACAATTAAAGTTATTCAACAACGAAAACCAAAAGTTACGCGTCGAAGAATTACAAGCACGATGAAATAGATTAAAAAACAATCCACATATATGCATTGTATCAATCCATGAAGATTAGAAGTGGAAAGGAATCAAAACAAGCTTGAAAATGCACAAAAATCACATTCTGCATTAGTGTTAGTCGATTAACCATTTGTAGTGCAAAAGTGGTTAATCGATTAATCCTCTTTGAAAAACCAAAAATCTTGAAAATAACACTAGTTAATCGATTAACCAATTTTGCACTGCAACTGGTTAATTGATTAACACTGATGCAGTAGTAGATAATCACCAATTTAAAAGCACTTTTCAGCTATTAATCACTTATGTATTCATCCACATGCTTAAGCAATCAAATATGCATGAAAATTATTTCCAATCACATCAATCAAACATCAGTTGGATCCAACAAACACCAAAATCAAATATCAAGACAAGCAATGGATCAAATATCACCAAAAAGTCAAGGATCTACATTTTGAAATGAAAAATTAAGCAAAATCAAAGCTAGATCTAGGATTTACCAACCTACAAACTAAGATTTGCTTTTGTGAGTGTTGTTAAGCTACAATTAACAAACCCAAGCAAGAAATCCAAAGATCTATGAAGCTCTAGCAAGAAAACTTGAAGATCCAAGCAATAATCCACAAATAAGAAAAATATCCTTCAAAAGTGATTCCAACAACTTAATTCAAGATCCAAATGAACTTCCACATCAGAATTGAACCAAAGATAAAGATTCAATGAAGGTGTAGCTCAAGAATTCACAAATTGCAATGACCTATTTGTGAAGCTTTTGGCTATGGAACTTATGTAAGGGTTTGGGAATGAGAGAATTGAAGTGAGATGTGTAGAAAAATCAGAGAATTAGTGAAATTTATGAGGTTTGGAGTGAATTTATTTAAATAATCCCTAGGTTAAGAATTAAAATGTGGCTTGGAATGTGGGTTAGTGTGAGGAATGGAATTTTGAAATTTGGAGGGAATTGGAATTAATTGGAAAATAAATCAAATTTAGAACCACTTCTAGATCCTCCTACTGGTGTGAGAATTGAAATTGAGTGATTGAAATTGAGTTGAAATTATGTAGTGCCTAAAACAAAACTTCTTGGGAAATATTTACACTGGTTAATCGATTAACACTTCCCTAGGCAAAAAGTGTTAATCGATTAATGATCGCTACTTAGTATGTTTAAATGCTTCGTGACTGCAAGTGCACAGTATGATCGTGTAGTTTTAAAAGATTATCAAACCCAAAGGACCAAGACTCGATCTACCACTATTTAATGCTACTATGTAAAGCTAAGGCTAATGGATTTCTAAATTTCAGGGTGCGAGTAATAAAATAAGTGCATAATTAAAATCAAATTAAATTAAAAGGTAAAATTGTTATTCTGTAGAAAATACTCATTTAAAAGGCCTTACCTCACACTCTCGTGGTCTTGACTTAGACTATGCTCTCAAATCAGAATGCGGCTCTCGCTCTCTCATTTTGCACTTAAAAACACTTTTTGAAAACAAATAAATCCTAATTAACCTTAAAGCGCTCTCGCTGAATTTAAGCCTAATGTTCAGTATCAGCTATCCGGTTAAGACCTCAAACTCTCACTTTATTGATCTTAACCTTCGTTACTTTCTTACTCTCGTAACAAAAGTTATTAATTTATAAAAAGAAATTGAGACCAGAAGAATTAGATCCGTTAAGTTTACGTCACAATTTACTTAACCCCCTCCGACCGATCATAATTACATACCGATACTAAGAGGTTTATCCAGAAATGGCTTTCATGCTATTACTAAATCTAATCTTACAAATAGAAAGAATGCATAAAAATATAATGATAAAAATAAAAGCAGATAAACAAAACCTTGAAATTTGAAGAACAGAACTTGGATTTGATTATGAAGGCCGGCTTGCAGTTCAGTACAATATTACAACCTTTTTGAATCAATCCTAAACTAAATGGAAATTGTTTATCAGTGTGAAAAACAATTTCCTTACAAAAATTCTCAAAAAAAAATCTAAAGAAACTAAAATAGAAGTCCGAAAAACTAAAACGAAAACAGAAAAAATAATGCCCCCCTTTCTTCCAAAACTGCCTTCCCTTTTATACTGTTATTGGGTGACAGTTACATGAATTTGAGACTTCAAACGAGGAAAAAAGCCAGGAGAAAATGTAGCCAGGAATTAAGAAAAGATAGGGAGAAAATGGAAAAAATCTGGGGAGGAAGTGGCAGGCGCCACTTCCCGTTCTTGTAGGAGTGGCAGTTGCCATTCTCCTATTCCTTAGTGTCATATCGCTGTGAAGAGAGGGGCCGACAAAGAAAGAAGAGTCGCCACCGTTTGTTATTTATCCCAAAAGAGGGAAAGGACACGATTAGAGAAAACCTACAAAAAAGGGAAAAGACAGGTCATCGCAACCAAATCTTGGGTTCGGGAGTCAGTTATGCAAAGGGGAAGGTATGAGCACCCTCCCGTCCATTGTACTCAATGGGATCCACGGTTGTTGTCTATATAAAAAGATGTTAAAATATCTAAGCTAAAGGCTCACGGGTGCAAAGAAAAAGAAAAGAGACTCATAGAGCATCGCCGCTCTATGCCTACGTATTCCCTCGTGCAATGGGAAAGTCAGAGTCAACGTAGTTCAGAAACTACGGGGGGAGGTTGCTCGCAAATACATCACCGTCTTGTGCCTACGTATCCTCGTCTAGTACGGGGAATCATAGCAAACATAGTTCGGGACGACACGACCACAAATCGGCTCAAGTGTTTTAACCGAGTAGGGTTAAACCTTCGTTCTAGCAGTTAGGTGTATCTTGCTCGACCATTGGAAACTTAGGCGTTACCTGTTTGCGGTAGAACTAAGAGTTAACAATACTCTCTTTATGAAAATGATTTTCCATTAATCCCGAAGGATGAAAAGGTTTTATGTTTTTGTTTTTGTGTTTTTTAGACAGAGAAATGAATTGAGTTAAGTTTGTAACTCATGTTGCACTAAAGACTATGACTTGAGAACGAATGCGTCGCATATCGACCAAAGGGCATACGCTAAACACTCTAGACAGTTGAGAGGAGGCCCCCCAACCATCATTTCTCAAGTACTTAAGGCTCGTAGCATGCAACACATGTTATCCTTTATTAGATGTTTTGAATTGTTTAGGAGATGAGAAGAGAAAGACACAAACTAAGGGGAAACTGGACCCTAATGTTGTCATACACAATGCTCCTAAAGTTGGGATGAAGGGAAGAAAACTATCCTAATGTTATCATGCATATGATTGAACAACTAATGTCTCTCCTACTCCCATCTTAAACAGAGGGACTATGAATCCTAAAGGGATCATGGTCAAAGGCCAAGTAAACACTAAATAATTCACTCACAGATGAAGTGAAGAAAGAAAAGAAATTGACTTGAACAAGTCAAATGGAGTGCAAACAAAGGATATGAGATGCAAAGAAAAGATGCACAAACAAAGGATAGAGGGAGGAAAAAGTGTGGGGCAGCCACCACCACAAGCATATCTCAACAAACAATCCTTAAGATCCCCACAACACAAATGCAAACAAAACAATGCAAACAACAATGCAAACAAAGACCAATGTCCATGGCAAGCTCAAAGCACAAATGATAACACCAAATCAACATGGACAAGTGGAAAACCCCTTAGGGAAGAAGTGAATCGCAAAGGAAAATGCCTTAAATCAAGCAACAAACAAGAAGCAGAGCACAAGCACAATCATATGGAGTGAAGGAACCAAAGCCCTAACACAATCTCAACACTTAAACAAGTTGGAGAAACATAATTCAAGAGTGACTTGTGATGCAAGTTACACATGTAGATGACCTCTAACAAGCAAAACAGCACCTCAAGCATGTTATAAAGATGTAACAAGGCTTAAGAAGTGCTCAAGGGATCACTCATGATCATATCCAAAAAATTAGGTCAAAACTAGCATGTGTGAACACCTTAAAAGTGACTTGACTTGCAAGATTCACTAAAAATAGGAAAAATCTCCAATAAATTCCAAGTAAATTACAAAAAGTAGCCAAGTTAAGTGACTAGCAGAAGCCAAAACCTCATGAAACAATTCCACTCAAGGGATCACCAAATAATTCAAGGAATGACGGTGCTCCACCTTATCGAGCATAAATCGAGGGGCAACTAAAGTCAACTCAAAGTCAAATGAAAAATGCTCAACAATGACTCAAACCAGCCCTCAAAACTTCTTTAATCCATCACCTAAGTGAGATAAAAAGTTTGGTCATAAGGGGTTTTATTTGAGGTTCAAATGAGCAAGATTGAACTAGGGTATAAACCATAAAACACATTAATTAGTAAATTCAATTAAAAAAAATGGAAAATAAAATAAAAATGAAGAAAAATAACTTAACACATTAAAATATCAGAATATGATTTTTTGGGATTTTTATGATGTATAAACTATTTTAAAATAAATAAAAGTAAACAAGAAAATAAAAACAAATAAAACAACATAGTGCACATGGGGGGTGTGGTGAGTAAAAGCAATATAACTGAAATAAGTTAAGCGCGTGCATATGGGCCCAAAGTGGGGGTGTGAAAAGAGAAAGTTTAAGGCCCACCCAGTTTAAACACTCAACAAAAACGAATAAATAAAACCCAAGGCAAAACGCCGCGTTTCATTAAACACGCTGGCTGCCAAATATGCCCTAAATGGCCACGCGAGCTAAAAAATGCCAAGTCATCGTCTTCTCCAAATGGCTCAAACGAAAACCCAGCCATGCACGATAAACAAGCTGAATGGAACCCTCATCTTCCAAGCATCATATCTCTTGGCTCACTCAACCATTTGCAAAAATTCAAAGACCAAAAATGGTCTCCTCAATGTAAAGAATAGTCATATGCCAACTATATCCAAAAATGAACACTCTAAAGCACAAAAATAATGGTTCGAAGTCACGAGTTCAAATGGAAACTCAACATATAAACCAAACATATATCAACAGAAACAAAAGCTAAGACTTCAAGGTCATCAAAAACCAATCATGAACATGATTATTGTAACACCCCACTTTCCCGAATTAAAATAAAATACGATTAATTCAAATAAACATCAGAGTTCTCCCCTAAAGTGGGATATCACATCACATAACTCGACATACTCTTCATTAGAAGGTTTTCAAAATAAAACAGCGGAAATTATCCTTAGTCAACATTCACGACCATCCGCCAAATTACACAAAAACATTCATTAAAAGGTTCACCAAACTTGATACGTCACATGAAATAAAACAATTCAACATAAAGCAATTAAATGCCCAAGTCTCGTGTTACGTATCAGAGCATCCTACGACTCGACTCGCACACCACTATCAAAGCTAGCTAAGTACCTGGATTGTCTGTACCTCCGAAGAAGCACAGACTACAACAACAACAAAGGGGTGAGAAAACATGATCAAAATTATCGGTAATACAGTACATGAAATAAAGGTAGTCATCATATCATTCATCACCCAACATTCATCAAACACGACCTACTATCCAACATCAAACAACACACCATAATGCAATTATGCAACTCAACACCATGCATGCGGTACCGACTCATTGGTTCATTCAATCAAATCCTGGATAGATCACATACACCCGTCCATGGCCATGATCTGTCCCCACCATTCTCCGCAATGGAGTACGAATGAATCACATACACTCCTCTTGAGCAATGATTCGTCCCACCAAACACCATGATATGCATAACACCAAATGCACAAAAATGAACTCAAGCACACAAGGTGCACACGATCCCCTGATCACATCACCATACATCATACATATGTATTACTCATCAATTAATTATTTTAATTAAAGTCACACGATCCCCCTGATCCCATCACCATACATCATACATACATATTGTTCATCAATTAATTATTTTAATTAAAGTCACACGATCCCCCTGAACCCATCACCATACCCCATAAATATCTCACACCACAATCCACTTATTTCAATTAACCTCAATCACTACCTCATAATTTCACCTTTTAATGTCAAGTATACACTCTTCACCACTAATCACCATATCTATACTGGTCACAACCCAAGGGATCCTACAAACGAATCATAAAGCAAAACAGTGTTGCACCCCAAAATTTGCCCAACATTTCTTTACCTAGCTTGTGTTTCATTTCATTCACATTAGCATTATCATTTGCATTTCATTGACATGTATGCAGGAGATCAAGAGGTATGATTACCAATCAGGGGCCATGCAAGACCTTGAAGCTAGCTAAGGAGCTTATTCAAGTGTTCAAGGGTTGATATCCTTGTCAGAGAAGTCAAAAGATCCTCAGAGAGAGGGGTTGAAACCAAGAGGGTGTGTCTCCTAACTTGAGAGTTGTGGGAAGCCATCAGATGATTCTGAAGCCAAGAATGTGGACTTGAAGCCTCGAGAGAGCTTATGAGATGTCTTGAAAGCCATCATGAAGCCTAGACGGGTCATTGTGCAAGGATAAGAAACCTCAGCCATGATTGGTGTAATTAGGGTTTGACTGGGTCAACCCTAGGTCAACTGATGATTTGAACAAGGTTGAGACCTAATTCAAGAGCCATGTGATCATGGATTGATGCATTGAGATGCTATAAGGATGATTCCAAGGTTAACTCATCATGATTGAAGAGTTTGAGAAGTTTCAAGCTAGGGTTTCTAAGGCTTGACAGTGTAAAATCCCCTAGTTTGACCCCTATCTTCAAGGCAGTTTAGCTCAAGATGTGATTGTCATCTCATCTTACCCCCAACATGAATATTGTAGAGCTTGATCTTATCTTTAATTTGAGTACTATAAGTCCTTGATAGGATTTGTAGAACTCAAGTTATGACTTTGACAAGTTACAGGTCATCTGAGGTGTGTGAATCCGGGGGCTTGAAAGTTACCCAACTTGCATCAAACTTTTTCCCAAGAAGGATGATTCCTATGAACTTTTTGTCAACATGAATGTTGTTCCTTATCCTCTTATCTTTCTAGAGAGTACTAGAAGTCCTTGATAGGATTTGTAGAACTCAAGTTATGGCTTTGACAAGTCAAGGGCATTTTGGTCATTTGGAGATTACAGGTCATTTCAAGCATAAGGCCATAACTCCCATTTCCAAGATTCAAATGGAAAAATGTTCAACATCAAACTTGTTCAAAATGATGTTTTAATGCTAGTAAAGAGGTCATGAGATGTTGGAAAGTCTTGTAGCTCAAAGTTGCAAAAATGACCTAAAATAAGGGTATAAGTTAAATGAACCAAAGTTGGAAATTGATATTTTTGACCTACACATCCAAACCATGGCATGTAATATATCATTTTGACTCTAGAAAACATTTTAAGAACATTGGTTTAGCCACATTTTTGAGTTGAAATTCAATTGGTGGACTTGCTTTGAAAAGTAGTTACTTACATCATAAGTAACATTTGCAAAACCTAGAATCAAGGCATAACTAAGGCCCCTTGCAAGCCAAACACTTTCAAAATGTCACTAGGGGAGAAATTGGAAGAGAATGGGATGGATTCCAAGCTGCAAACAGAACTATGCATATCATGGCATAAGGTTGAAATTCTCATGTCATGAGAGATTGAAACTCTCATTAGAAGGATCTAGAGGGTTCTAGATCACCCACACATGTTCTATATATTGAGTAGAAGAGGTTCAGATGAAGGGTTGGTGATGATTGAAGGAGAGAGCATAGATTGAGATTGAGATTTCATAGCGTGCAACTGAATTCGGTTTCCCCGATTTCTTCATTTTCCCTCCATTTTCTTGATTGCAACTTCTTCCATGGATGCTAGGGATTGATTCCAGATCATAATCAAGAGGAATTCGTGGCTGATTGGTGTTCTTGAACTCAGATTTTTCCACCTGCACCTCACCACCGGGTTTCAAGATTCAGGAGTTTTCAACCAGTTCTATTGCATACAGAAGCAAGGAAAGGATCCATTGATCGTGTCTGGAGGGTTGGAGAGCTTGATTTGAAGATTTAATGCATTTGTTCATCAAGAATTTTCAGGTTAGTAACTTTCTACCTCCAGCATGAATTAGGTAGAATGAATACGAATTAGGGTGTTAGATACATTGTAGAACGGTGTAGGAAGGTTTTCAGATAGTTAGTTTGAGAATTAGTGACCAATTAAGGATATTACCATTTTCGGATGAGAATTGGTTATGGCGAATCTTGAGGTTTCAGAGAGAATAAAGGGCATGAATGAATTCGTGAGGAAATTTGGGACAAGTTTCATGTGTAGACCACTTGCAATGGAGGATCCTAGAGAGAGTTAGGGTTGGGGACGATGACCGGAGCACCACCGGTGGTGGCCAGAGCTGCGCGCGAAGTTCAGAGGTTCAAAAGGTAGAAGATGACTCTAGAGCCATTGGAAGGGGCTGAGACCTTTGACTAGAGGAGTGATCCAACGGCCACGTTTTAATTTCAGTTTGTGAAGGATCTGAGTTAATGAAACGCATCGTTTCATTTAGTTGTTGATGCTGGGCTTAGTGAAAAGATTGATAATCACACCCCCCGATGGCCCAATCCATTATGTGAACTGATTTTCATTACTATCCACACCGTGCATTTATCTTTTTAATTGGATTTTCTTTATTTTCTTCATTTTATTCATGGTTCTTGATAAAATCATATAAAATTGAAAAATGATCCAATTAACCCCATTCCTTTTGAATTATATTCATGATTGAGTCTAGTATTTTTTAGATAAAAAATATTTTTAGTTCATGCATTTTCTGATTTTTATGGGAATTTTACATTTTAATTGATATTAAAATAGTTATGTTTGATCCTTAATTTTATGGAATTTTGTGTGATCATGTGGTGATGACTTTGATCCTGATTTTTTGTGTGTGATTAGCTTAGACATGTATGCTCCCATAGCATTTTTCTCACATTTTTGTGATGGAAAATAGGTGTGTTTTCTAGATTGAGCTTTAGGTGCTTCCTTTTAGGGTTTAGGTTTAGTACCTTGTAGTGTAGAATTTATTTATAGGTCTTATTTGATTATTTGATCTCTGGAATTAATATGGTAGAGTCATGATTGACCTAGGTTACCATAGTTATATTTGTAGGATTTTACAATTGGTTTTAGTATTTTAGTTAGGACTAACTTTAGTACTAGGTTTTAGGTGATCCTAACTTACTAACTCTAATAGATTAACTTCTTTAGTCCCCTTAGATTAGGGTTTTGCTTTGTTTGCCTTTGGTTGAGATTGAAGACAAGTTGAAGACAAGGTGAGGATGCTTGAAGTTGCTTGGAGCTAGGAGTTGCTTGTGCCTGAAGGTGTCTGATGAAGATTTAGGAGGTAGGAGACATAGGGAGAGCCTTATAATTAGAATGACTTCTTTCACAAATATGGAAAGCATCTTGTGCTTCCATTCCTCCCAATGACTAAAAGTCCTTCTAAGATATTCACATCCCTCCTTTGGAGGGATGAGTGGCTTTATCTGGGAAGTAGAACTTTGAGGGATCCAGTCTCTCATAATGATAAACCCTTACAGGCTTCCTTTGGTTGTCAATAAGTTGTTTATCATTTCCACTCATTCTGTTAAATCAATTGTCTTCTGGTTTGAGTATCTTGAAAGATGTTGGACTTGAGTATAAAGATGAGAACTTCATTGAAGAGTGTGGAAGAAGATGATTCCTTGAGCATTGCCATTGCAGCTGAAGCTTGAAGAGCAAGAAGAACAAGTTGATACTTGAAGATCCAATGGAGATTGAGTGAAGAGCTGAGGCTTAAAGAATTGAACAATGAAGTTGACACTTCCATGTGATTGAAGATTACTCTGAGAAGCTGAAGCTTGTAGGAGAAGAAGACCAAGTTGATACTGGTAAAGCAAAGAGAGCTGAAGCTTGAAGACCAAGTTAATACTTGAAGATCCAATTGAGATTGAGTATAGAGCTGAGGCTTGAGGAATAAAGGATGAGTTGATACTTACATTGATGCTTGGAGAGCCTGAAGGAATCAAGTTGATACTTGTAGTTGGGAGTGAAGCCTGAAGGTGGAATTGACTGGAGAGCTGAAGCTTGGAGAAGGGAGGAGCAAGTTGATGCTTGTTATTGAGGATGATAACCTTGAAGAGTGGTTGAAGTCTGAAGACTGGATTGCTGCCAGAAGAGCTGAAGCTTGGGGATTGTAGGAGCTGTTGATCTGTTTCCTTTCCTGCTTGTTTCTTTTCTGTATTGATGTGCCTTGTTTGACTTGCTTGATGCATTAGAATAAGTTAATATCTAGACTGACTTTAAGCTAGGAGCATGATTGCACTAGAGGTTGAGTTGCTCCCTCTGCTTGTATTGTTACTGTGTGGCTTTGCTTGCGGGTATTCGGTAGAGCCCTGCTCCCTTGCCCATGTGGTTTGTGTTTGCTTGATAGCATTTTATTTCTTCTGTATGATTGCAGTTATTGTGTTTGCTTGATAGCATTTTATTTCTTCTGTATGATTGCAGTTATTGTGTTTGCTTGATAGCATGTTATTTCTTCCTGTATGATTGCAGTTATTCATATCTGGCTTGAGGTTGAGATGAGCTTGTGGAGGCTGCTGCCCCACACACATTTCCTCCCTCACTTGCATTGCATGCATTTTACAGTCGTTTACTGTTTACTGTTTACTGTTTAAGCTGATGCTTTATCGGTTTCTGTTTATCATTGACATGATCCCTTAGGAGTCTCACTTCCTTTGATAAGGAAGTGATGATAGAACTTTAGGTTGAAACCTATGCATGATAACTTCTAGGAGTTCCCTGTTTCAAACCTCAACCATAGGATGAATCCTTGGCATGACAACATTAGGACTTGATAGTCTCCCTTAGTTGAGCCCCTTCTCTTCTCATCTCAAAACATCTTAAGATACAGTAATCATGAATGATTTCTTTCGTACGTTACGAGCCTTAAGCTATCTGAGAAAGGATTGTTGGAGAGCTTCTTTTCAACAGTCTGCATGTCTAGTATGGTACCCTTTGGGTGACATGCGACACATTCACTCTCAGGTCATAGTCTTTAGTGCGATTGAAATTGCAAAGACAATAAAAAACAGTTCTTTCGTAAAAGATAGAAAACAAACTTCAAACCTTTTTGCCCCGTGAGCCCGTAAGTCAAAGGAAGCTTTTATGAAGAAAAGAGTGTCGTTAAACTTCAGTGCCACCGCAAACAGGCTTTGTCCCTAACTGCTGGAACTGCTGTTTAACCCTACTCGATAAAACAGATGAATCTGAATCCCCGGTAATCCGTATTATCCCGAACTACGTAAGCTCTGATCTCTCATATTTGTTGAGAGTACGTAGGCACAATACTGACGTATTGGCGAGCCACCTTCCCCGTAACCCGTCGTAGGTCGAACTACGTTGACTCTGATTTCTCATTCTCTGATGAGAATACGTAGGCATAAAGTGCGACGCTTTGCCGAGTCATTTTCTTTTCTTTTAAGCCAACCTTGATAGGTAGATAGATAAAACCAACCCGTCCAGTAAACACAACAAGCGTGGATCCCATTGAGTACGATGGACGTGAGGGGTGCTAATACCTTCCCCTTGCGTAACCGACTCCCGAACCCAGACAACGGTTGCGATGACCTTGTCTTATACCTTTTGCATCAGGTTTTTTCCGATCGTTTCCTTTCCCGTTCTGAGGGATAAATAACGAAAGGTGGCGACTCTTCTGTTTTGCCGGCACCTTATTTTCGCGGAAGCGACAGCTGGCGACTCTGCTGGGGACTTGATAGTTTCTTAGGGATCCAACGTCCCTTATGCGAGTCAGTTTGGGGATCCAACATCCCCTGCGAGAGTCAATCCTAGCGCTTGTATGATTACTTGTTGGGTTGTGTTTATTTATCGCATTTTTATTTCCCGCATTTTATTTCCAGTATGATATGATTATCTGTGCTGTTGTGGGAGGGGCATTCTGATGAGTGAGAAGGCAGACCCAGGCTTGAGTGAACATAGCATTAGTTGTGGAAATTAGTGGGCGCGTGCTTGCTTGGCAGGAACTAGTGTCTCATGAAATCCATGCTCAGACGAGGTTCTATCGGTTGACTTCTTTTTCAACCCTTTGGGTTGAGGGGGTTGTTGGTTTGGAGGATTGTCGACTCTGGGGACCGATCATTTGGGATTCAGCCGAGTGAGGCCGCTTCATGAGCTGGTGATGCCACACCTTCTGGGTATCGTATCACCCCTCTTGAATGTCTGTGACGCTGATGACCGTATAGGATGCCTAACTTGAGTCAGTTTAGGTCCATACCTGTGAGCAGGGTTGGGTTTGTTGCAGGAAACTTTGACCTTCAGACTACCTGGTTTTCTTGATAGTGAATCAGTTTTGTTTGTACCGGAGGTTCTCATCATCAAATATATGATTGTTCTTGACAGAGCAGAGTTATGGTCCTGTATCAGAGGACCTTATCTTCAGAGATGTGTATTTGTTCTTGACAAAGCAGGTTTATGATTAGGATCTGAGGATCTCATCTGCAGATGTATGTTTGTTCTTGATCGAGCAGAGTTTTGGTCCTACATCAGAGGTCCTTTATCAGATGTTTGTTCTTAACAGAGCAGATTTATGGTCCCGTATCAGAGGTCCTTTATCAGATGTTTGTTCTTGACAGAGCAGAGTTTTGGTCATGTATCAGAGGTCCTGTATCAGATGTTTGTTCTTGACATAGCAGATTTATGGTCCTATGTGTGTGTGTTCTTGACAGAGCAGATTTGTGGTCCGATACCAGAGATCTCTTATTATCAGATATAGTGGTTGTTCTTGATAGAGCAGGGTTATGGTTTTGTTGATACAGAATCCCCACAGCACAGTTGCCTTGATCTCCTGCTGCATGATTGCATTTTACATTGTTTTGCATACTCATTTGCATTTCATTAACGTGTGTCTGTGGTGCAGGTACCGTTTCCCCCGATCCAGGTTTTCTTGCCTCCTATTGTATTGTTATGAGTTCTCTGAGGAAGACCGTGGCTTACAAGCTTCCTGCTCCTGATGTTGTGCTTCTGACTGGTTTGATTGCTTTAGCAGATGATTCTGTGAGAGATGAGTTCAGAAAGTCTTACGGCAAATTGCTCAGTTTGGTTCGTAAACCTTCTGCGTTTGAGTTGAATGGGTTGCACGCCTTGCTACAGTTCTACGATCCTCCGTTGATATGCTTTACTTTCCAGGATTTTGTTCTCGCACCCACACTAGAGGAGTATGCTGATTTGTTAGGTGTGCCTATCAAGAGGCAGATGCCTTTTGTTCATATGGATGATGAGCCTAACCTGGCTAGTCTAGCTCCCTCACTTCATCTGGATGCCTCCGAGTTGGTATTGTCTAGTTGGAACAAGGTTCCTGGTTTCTCCTTGCAGTTCCTAGTGGGAAAAGCTCAGCAATGCGCCAAAGACGGATGTTGGGTCATGTTCAACGCCATCCTCGCTCTGTGTATATATGGCATCATTCTGTTCCCCAATATGCCCGATTTTATAGACTTCGACGCCTTCCGCATCTTTGCTTCAGGGAATCCAGTCCCTACCTTGATAGGAGATGTCTACCATTCCGTCCACTACAAAAACGAGAACAGAAGGGGCAAGAATGTCTCGTGCTGTGTGCCCTTGCTCTATAGATGGCTTGATAGTCACCTACCCAAGAGGGGTCCCTTTGCTTCGTCTGCAGCCGCGGCTGAGTGGTCTGAGCGTTTGATGAGTCTATCAGCGGAGGATATTGACTGGTTTGACAGAGATAGGTTGGGTACCGAGATTATCTTCAGCTGCAGCGGGTTTCCGAACGTGTCTTTGATAGGCAGGAAGGGATGTATCAACTATAATCCGTCTTTGTTGGTCCGACAGTTTGCTTATGCTTTGAGAGCTCCGCAGAAGGATGAAGAGGTACAGGAATCTCTGTACCTCACTGGTCTTCTAGAAGGGGATATGTTATCTAAGCTTCAGCACGCTTGGAATGGTATCTGTAAGCGGGGAAAACCATTGCTGGGGAAAAGCAACAGTCAAGCATACGCTCCGTATGTGACGTGGATCAGAGCCAGAGCAGATGCTATAGGGATGCCGTTTCCTCCTACCAAGCCAGAAAGCCCTATAGTGATTGAAAAGCCTACCACTGTGCCTATTCAGCAACACAATCAGGTGTTAGCAGAAAGAGATGAGATGAAGAAGGCAAATGAAGAACTGGAGAAAGAATTGGCTCAGCTCCGAAGCGAGAGAAGTGAATCCGTCCATTCCTTTGAGAGGCAAACAGAGCTGGTGAACCAGCTAGGTATAGATTTGACTAAGCAGATAGCTGAGCGTGAGCGCATGGGTCGAGACTTCAAAGCTGTCAACGATGTACTGACCACGAAGAAGCAGCACTTGGACGAAGCGTATCGGAAGATATCCAAGTTTAACCAGCATTGGAAGGCCTCCCTAGCCAACAGGAAAGAGCGGGAGGATAAGCTGATGCAACAGATCTCCAAGCTAAAAGCCCAGGTGAAGGCTAGTGAGAAGAGGTTTGATGAAGAAACCGCTCGCAGATATGCCGCTGAAGGCCAGCTCAACAGAGCTCTTGCTAACCTGAAGGAGCGCAGACTGACGTTTGAGTCCAAGAAGCGGAAGCTAGAAGATTGTTTCGGCGAAGGAGCATGGGAAGATTCGGTCGAAGGTCTTCAGTACACCATTATGCAGAGGGAGTTACTCGTCGAAGGGTTGCTCACTCGGCCTGATCATCCAGAAACAAAGGGGTTGTTAGAAGAGTTTCGCGCCCGGTGCCGTGTTTGACTATTTGTATTCCTTTTGTTTGATCATTGTTGTATGCTGACCATCACCAGGCTTGTTGGTTGAGGTCATGCTATTGATGCATCTTGTACTCACTGATGTTGTGTACTGCCTTGATGGGCTTTCTTTATATATGAGATGTTATTTCCATGACTGGACTCGGACTTCTTATTATCAGCACTGGCACTCAGACACTAGGATCGGGGGAAATCTCCCTAACACACAGACACACGTTTGCATTTGCATGAAGCATTTGCATGACGAGCACTTTGTCGTTTTTCCTAACCCTTTTGTGTTTTCAGGTTGTTTCAGCTTGTTCCAGGATTGATCAGAGACCTATCCACCGCTATCCGACCAGAGCAAATCAAACCAGAATCATGGAGCAAGTGCAAACTGATGTTCAAGAACTCCACGAAAGAATGGACCGCTTCATGGAGCTCATGCAAGTGGTCGCCAATGGCCAGGATCAGCTCAGAACCTTGGTTCAGCCTCTGATTTCAAGGGTTGATAGCAATGGCGTACTCCATGGTGGGACCGTGCCTACTCCTCCACCTGTTGAAACTCCTCAGAATGGCGTCCCCGTGACCGGGGGGAATGGCAGTGCCAACGACAACGTGATCGCTAACATGGGGATCAACGGTAACACGACTGGCGTCGGTAATGGAAATCTTGAAGCTAATGTCAATGTGGGACTAGGCAACGGCAACACAGGTGTTGGAAATCTGTATGGGCCTCAGCCATGGTTAGAAGACCGTCAAGAAGATTTGTTCTCCCAGAAGGGTGCTGAAGGAAAGCTGACCGCTGAAGCACGTCTGAGGTTTAAAGCACTCGAGGACAAAATGAGGAATTTCGAGAACCTGAACACTATGGGTGTCGACATGCCTAAATTGGGATTGATCGCTGATTTCAAGGTGCCTCCTAAATTCAAGGTACCCGACTTTCAGAAATACAAGGGCACCACCTGCCCCCGCGTCCACCTAAGGTCATACTACCGGAAAATGTCCGCTCACTCTGAAGACGAGAAGCTCCTGATGCACTTCTTTCAGGATAGCTTGTCCAGGCCATCCTTGGAATGGTACATGTGTCTGGAGCCTACCAGTGTGCGCACGTGGAAGGACCTTGCTGAAGCATTCGTGCACCACTACCAATATAACAGTGACTTGGCTCCGAACCGAGTCCAACTGCAGAATCTGTCACAAAGGAACAACGAAGGGTTCAAGGAATACGCCCAGCGGTGGCGTGAATTGGCAGCCAGAGTTCAGCCGCTGATGGTTGAACGTGAGCTTGTGCAGATGTTCGTAGCCACCCTCCCAGGGGTTTATTATGAGAAATTGGTCAGCGGTATGTCCGGAACCTTCTCAGATCTCATTATCACGGGTGAGCACATTGAAAATGGGATCAAACTGGGGAAAATTCAAGGGGATTCATCCTCAGCTGGAGGAGGCGGAAAGAAACCTTATAGTGGCAAAAGACGGGAAGGAGAAACGAGCGTCGTGACCAACGCTCGAAGGAAGGGTAAAGGCCCTCACCAACAGGTGGCCAGTATAACTATCCCGGCAGTTCAACAGCCACAGCAGCAGCAGCAACAACCGAATCAACAGGGGTACAGAAAGTATCAGAACAGGGCACCTCTATCGAGTCGTCACCTCGAGACACCGCCCATGTCTTACGCTCAACTATTGCAGACTCTGCTCCAGCTACAGTTGATCCAGAAGAGGACCTTGGCTCCCTTGACAGGGGCACCTCCGCCAGGTTATGACGCGAATGCAACTTGTGAGTTTCACTCAGGGCACCAGGCCACATAATAGAGAATTGCAAAGCCTTCAAGCACAAGGTACAGGACATGGTGGACGCCAAAATCATCAACTTCTCCGATAATGTGCCAAACGTCACGAAGAACCCTATGCCGAATCATAGGGGAGGTGGAGTAAATGCCATTATTGAAGATGAGGGTTTGGATTTGTTGACTGACGTCAGAGATCTGAAGACACCGCTTAGCTTCATTAAAGCTAAGCTGATGAAAAGGGGTTTCTTTCCAGGTTGTGGAGAACTGTGCATGGGCTGTGCGACAAGTCCTGATGGATGTGAACAGTTGCTAGAGGGGATCCAGAGTCTGATGACTGAGGGAATCCTGCAGTTTAGCCGGAGGGCCGAATGCGGATCGGGAGAGGTAATGCTAAAGCAAGGTGATGAGGTTGCCACCATCACCATCCCTCGCCAGACGATAACTATTTATGCACCCAGACCGCCCACGATTACCATCACCAAAGCTGGGCCGATACCGTTCGAAAGCACTAATGTTGTCCCATGGCATTACGGGGCAGAGGTCTACTACAACGGACATAAGTTGGAACTAGAACCGTTTGGGTCGTCTGTGGAGAACCTAGCGGGCGTTAGCGGAATCACCCGCAGCGGAGGAGTGTTTGCACCACCTGAGGTCGTGGTAGACAAAGCAGACAAAGCTGATGCAACTGATAAAGGTAAAAGTAAAGTCGTTGAAGAGATCCCTTGTGGGGTAGAAAAAGACTTACTTGTTAAAGACGCCGAGGAATTTATGAGGTTGATTAAAAAGAGTGACTACAAGATCGTGGATCATCTCCATCAAACACCCTCGAAGATTTCCATCCTGAATTTGTTGTTGTGTTCTGAAGCACACCGCAACGCACTGCTGAAGGTGTTGAACGCCGCATATGTACCGCAGGAAATATCGGTAAACCAGTTGGAGGAGGTCGTAGCTCACATAAATGCTGGAAATGGGTTAGGGTTCACTGACCTAGAGCTGACGCCGAAGGGGAGGAACCACAATGGCGCTCTGCACATCTCGATAGAGTGTAGAGGAACGATTATGTCTCACGTGTTGGTGGACACGGGGTCGTCGCTTAATGTTCTTCCGAAGAAGGCATTAATGAAGTTAGATACTCGCGGAGTGATTTGCACACCCAGTGATCTGGTTGTGAAAGCATTCGATGGAACCAAACGCCATGTTTTCGGAGAGGTGACCCTGCCAATCCAAGTTGGGCCAGAAACATTCAACGCGGTCTTTTACATTATGGACATCATGCCTGCCTACAACTGTATCTTAGGCCGGCCATGGATCCATTCGGCGGGTGCCGTGACCTCCACGTTGCACCAGAAACTCAAGTACGCCGTCGGAGGTAGCATTGTGACCGTTTGCGGTGAGGAAGACATAATAGTGAGCCATTTGTCGTCCTTCAAGTATGTTGAGATGGATGGGGAAATCCAAAAAACCCTATGCCAAGCGTTCGAAGCTGTTAAAGTCAAGAACGTAGCTCCTGCGATCACTGAAAAGCCAGAGATGACTCTGTCTTCCTTCAAGGAAGCCCGGGCCGTTGTCCAAGCCGAATCTACCCCAGGCTGGGGGCAAATTTTGGAGATACCTAACAAGCAAGACAGGTTTGGGTTGGGGTATTCTCCTAGAGCTGAAGCCTCCTCTTCTAGCAGTGCGTCGCGAGGTAAAGGGCCGATCCAGTTTACCAGTGGCGGGGTGATATTTGAAAGCATCAATGCAGTGTCTGAAGACAGCGGAGATAGCGACTGTGACCTAGACTCTTGGATCCAGCCAAGCAAGCCAGGCGAGAGCCTCAACAACTGGTCCGTCAAGGATGTCATCCAGATGACAAGCGAAGAGTAATGATTTACTTTTTCCAATCATTGTACAACCCTATGTCCTACCCGGGGCATAGTGGTTTTATTGTCAGGGCCTCGTTTGATTATGTACATGCATTTTACCAATAAATCAAAAGGTGTTTTTCTTCGTATTCAAATATTGTGATCTCTGTTATTCCTGTTTTATATTTGTTTTGAAAAACAATAAAATGGCAATGGGATTTGTGCTAACCTGCATATCCTTGTTTTAAGCTTAACCCTTGTTATTGCAGGATCCACATAACAGATGACATCGACTCTGGACCTTCTAAGACTCACTTCGACTTCGATTGCCCGATATATCAAGCCGAAGAAGAGATTGATGAAGACGAAGACCTTCCTGAAGAGTTGGCCCGCTTGTTGAAACAAGAAGAGAAAGTTATTCGGCCTCATGAAGAGGAGATCGAGATTGTGAATTTGGGTTCTGAAGAACTAGTCAGGAACGTCAGGATAGGGGCTGCATTGCAGAGTGATGTCAAGTAGAGATTGGTCGAGATGCTGAGAGAGTATAGTGACGTCTTTGCTTGGTCATACGAAGATATGCCCGGACTTGATACTGACATCGTGGTCCACCACTTGCCGCTGCGAGAAGATTGTCCTCCCGTTAAGCAGAAGCTTAGAAGGAGACGACCAGATATGGCCATTAAGATCAAAGAAGAAGTGCAGAAGCAGCTTGATGCTGGCTTCTTAGCGGTCACTACTTACCCTCCGTGGGTCGCCAACATAGTGCCTGTACCGAAGAAAGACGGTAAGGTGCGAATGTGCGTCGATTATCGGGATTTGAATAGGGCGAGCCCTAAAGATGATTTCCCACTGCCTCATATTGATGTGTGGGTCGAAAATACAGCTCAGTTCTCCGTGTTTTCGTTCATGGATGGCTTCTCCGGCTACAACCAGATCAAGATGGCGCCAGAGGACATGGAGAAAACTACATTTATCACACCTTGGGGAACATTTTGCTATAAGGTAATGCCTTTCAGTCTGAAGAACGCAGGGGCCACTTACCAACGAGCAATGGTTACTTTGTTTCATGACATGATTCATCATAAGATTGAAGTTTATGTTGATGACATGATTGCGAAGTCCCAAACGGAGGAAAGACATCTAGTCAATTTCCTGAAGCTTTTTGAGAGGCTTAGGAAGTTCAGGTTGAGGCTGAATCCTAACAAGTGTACTTTCGGAGTACGGTCCAGAAAGCTACTGGGGTTTATCGTGAGCGAAAGAGGCATTGAGGTGGATCCTGCGAAAATAAAAGCGATACAAGAAATGCCAGTGCCAAAAACAGAAAAAGAAGTTTGTGGTTTCCTGGGCAGAATAAACTACATTGCAAGGTTTATTTCTCAGCTCACGGCCACGTGTGAACCGATGTTCAAGCTGCTGAAAAAAGATCAGGCGATTATCTGGAACGAGGATTGCCAGAAGGCATTTGATAAGATAAAACAGTATCTGCAGGAACCTCCGATCTTGATACCCCCAGCGGCTGGAAGGCCTCTAATCATGTACTTGATAGTTCTTGAGAATAGTATGGGGTGTGTTTTCGGTCAGCATGACGAGACGGGCAGAAAGGAGCATGCCATTTACTACTTGAGTAAAAAGTTCACAGACTGTGAATCTCGTTACTCGATGCTGGAGAAGACGTGTTGTGCACTAGCCTGGGCTGCCAAACGTTTACGACAATACATGCTCAACCACACCACCATGCTAATTTCGAAGATGGATCCGATCAAGTACGTCTTCGAGAAGCAAGCGCTTTCGGGCAGGATTGCCAGATGGCAAATGGTGTTGACGGAATATGACATTCAGTATGTTTCCCAGAAGGCCATCAAGGGAAGCGTATTGTCTGAATACCTGGCCGAACAGCCGATCGAGGATTATCAGCCGATGAAATTTGAATTCCTTGATGAGGATATCATGTTTCTCAAAGCGAAAGATTGCGATGAACCGTTGCCCGACGAGGGTCCAGATAGGAAGTCCCAGTGGAAATTGATATTTGACGGGGCGGTTAATTCTTACGGAAGTGGTATCGGGGCGATCATCACGACTCCCCACGGATCCCACATCCCGTTTACTGCGAGACTGACGATTCCGGTCACCAATAATGAAGCGGAGTACGAAGCATGCATCATGGGTCTAAAAGAAGCAATTGATTTGAGAATCAAGAACCTAGACGTATACGGTGACTCGACGCTTGTGATCAACTAGATTAAAAGGGAGTGGGAGACTCGCCAATCAAATTTGGTGCCGTACATGAATTACGCCAGAAGGCTACTTTCGTTCTTTGATCGAGTGGAACTCCATCATGTACCCAGGGCCGAAAATCAGATGGCTGATGCCTTAGCCATGTTGGCTTCGATGTATAAAGTCAATTTTTGGAATGAAGCTCCAAGAATTGTCCTTTCTCATCTTGATAGACCTGCATTCGTGTTTGCAATCGAGGAAGCCTCCGATGGCAAGCCATGGTTCCATGATATCCAGACTTTCCTTATGACTAAGGAGTATCCTGCGGGAGCGTCGACCCAGGATAAGAAGACTCTGAGGAGGCTGTCTGGAAATTTTTATCTCAATCCTGATGGAGTTTTGTACAAAAGAAACCACGATCTCGTGCTACTAAGATGTGTAGATAAGAAAGAAGCGAGTATGCTCATGGAAGAAGTCCATGAAGGCACATTTGGTACGCACGCCAGCGGGCATGCTATGACAAGAAAGATCCTGAGAGCAGGATTTTACTGGCTGACGATGGAATCGGATTGCTTCAAATTCGCGAAGAGATGTCATAAATGCCAGATTTATGCTGATAAGATTCACGTGCCGCCGTGCCCGTTGAATGTCATGTCCTCCCCGTGGTCGTTCTCCATGTGGGGCATCGACATGATAGGCAAGATCGAGCCCACTGCATCTAACGGTCATCGCTTCATTCTAGTAGCTATCGACTACATCACCAAGTGGGTGGAGGAAGCCTCGTACGCTAACGTGACCAGGCAGGTGGTGGCTAAATTCATAAAGAGGGATATCATCTGTCGTTACGGAATTCCCGAGCGGATCATTACTGATAATGGTTCGAATCTCAATAACAAGATGATGAAGGAGCTGTGCCAGAGTTTCAAGATTGAACACCATAACTCATCTCCTTACCGACCGAAGATGAATGGCGCCGTTGAAGCGGCCAATAAGAACATCAAGAAGATTGTTCAGAAGATGGTTGTGACCTATAAGGATTGGCACGAGATGCTGCCATTTGCACTGCACGGTTATCGTACAACGGTACATACATCAACCGGGGCAACTCCTTTCTCCTTAGTGTACGGTATGGAAGCAGTCATACCGTTAGAAGTGGAGATCCCTTCTTTGAGAGTTTTGGTTGACGTGAAACTCGACGAGGCAGAATGGATTAAGAACCGACTAAACCAACTCAGCCTGATGGACGAGAAGAGGTTAGCATCGATTGCATATGGTCGCCTGTACCAAAGCCGAATGAAGAAAGCTTATGATAAGAAGGTGCGTCCTAGAAGCTTTCAGACGGGTGATCTCGTCCTGAAGAAGATTCTTCCTCCACACTCCGATCACCGGGGCAAGTGGACTCCTAATTACGAAGGTCCGTACGTCGTCAGCAAAGTCTTCTCGGGAGGAGCTTTGTTGTTATCCACGATGGACGGCGAAGATTTTGCATCCCCGGTGAACGCGGACGCAGTTAAAAAACACTTTGCTTAAAAAATGACCCGCTGGAAAGAAAAAGAATATCCAGGCAAAAAGGGGCATCCCGGCGAACCATAAAAAAGGAAAAAGGTTCAGGAAAAAATTAGGGATATAAAAAGAAAAAATGTAAACCCGCAAAGTCGAAAACCTGGAAGGGCGACTTTGGCAAAAAAGGGTATCCCGGTGAATCGAAAACCCGAAAGGGCGATTCAGGCAAAAGTTAGGGATTTGAAAAAGCAAATGACTGCGTTCCGCGTGTGGACTTTCATTGTTTAGTGGTTTGGAAGACCTGAGGGCCGTTTATCTGAATCAATCTCTTCTGAAGCTGAAGCGTCAGAGAAGTATCGAAGTCGAGTGGGTCATAGAGGGATCAACTCATGGTGTTCGTCTACGCCTCGTTGCCGACATTTGTATATACTGATGTATATTTATGTTTTATTTTTGCGCGGCTTCCTCATTCCATGAGCTTGCATCTGTTGTAAAACATTTTTACCCATTCAGGGGTTCGTTATCAATAAAATGTATACGATTCAGCAATTCTGTTTGCCTGTTCAACATTTATCTGTGTTGTTTGCGAAAAAGAACGCCGATGTTTTTGATAAAATGCGCATACATAAACTTACTGGCCTAAGCCACTGATTGTTGAAACAATGAATTACTTAAACATTGTCACAAGATGATAACCTTGATAGGTCCCTTTGAGAAGGGTGTCTTGTCTGTTTGTTTGTGTTGTTGCAGGTGCAGCATATACCAGACAGTGCACCGTGCGCATCCCCAAGCAGGATGATTCCTTCTTCTCCAGCAAAGTTCAGCAGCCTCTCCCTGCAGAGTCTGAACAGGAGATTGTAAGGCATTAATATGTCCCCCCAGGCAGAGAAGATTCTCTCCCCAATCAGATGTATCCTGAAGGAACGTCATCCCCCAGCTGAGTCACATACTGAAGTGTGCAGCACTCGATAGTTCCAGACTGAAGTCTTCAGCGGAATTGAAATTCCCCGCAGAGTTGTACTCTCCCTCGCATGCAGGACGATTCCTTATTCCCCAGCCGAGTTGGCAAATCCCCAAGAGAGCCGAGTCCTTGGAAGCCGTTCGGGCCATGATTGGTTGTCCCCAGTAGAGTGTTGAATAACTGATGCTGTGCTTCCCCACCGGAGTCGTTATCTCCAGGAAAGTTTTGCTGCGAATACCGTGCAGTTTATTTCTGCGATTGACATCGCTTTCCTCAGCACGTCCAGGTTCTCGTTCCCTTGCAGCAGTCGACTGAAGTTTGCTTCCCCATGCGGAGTCCGATTGAGATTGGTGTGACTTCTTCTCCTTGGCAGGATGAGTCCTTCCTCCACCAGAGTGTTTCTTTCTCCTTGACAGGAAGATTCTCCCTTCAGCATTTATTTTGCTGACGGGGTCGCAGCATTTTGCATGATTGCATAGCATTTATCATAAACACGTAGCATTTCCACCGTGTGAAGCATTGCGCCGTTGTCAAAGCATACGCATATGAAACATGAGCTAGGTCGCTACCGTTCTTGTTTTACAGGTGTTCCCCCGCAGAGTCGTTTGCCCAAGATGATTCTTGAATTCTCCCCAGCAAAGTCGTTTGCTCAAGATGATTCTTAAAATCCTCAGTGAATTCGCCAGAGTTGGTTGCTCAAGTTGATGCTTAGAGTCCCCGGCAGAGTGTTTACTCAGGATGAATCCTGAAATCTCCAACAGAGTTATTGGTTCAGGATGATTCTTGAAGTTCCCAGCGGAATTATTTGTCCAAGATGATTCTTGAAGCCCTCAGCAGAGTTGACTCACCCAGAATGATTTCTGGATCCCCGAAGCAGAGTTACTTGATAGTTCTCCAGAATCCCCAACGGAGATGCGTCATCCCCTGCAGGTTTCCGAACAGCGAAGTTGAAACTTCCCTCGAAGACGTGATGATTGAAGTCCAACCGTATTGACGAAGCAGTTCTCTAAGCCGATGCGGAAGGCCTGATGGTAGAAGTTGGATATCCCCAATTGGTTCATGATTGACTGAGAATTCTATGCCCGACTTACTGATGAAGTCCGGCTGACGCCCAAAGTTTTCGTTGAATGCCCGATGGCGTGGTTAACTTGATTATTGACCTGATGAGTCCCGAGGAATCTTGGTGCCTGATGGCATGATCGACCATGTATCACCGGTTGCCGTATGACCAATTCCCCAGCTAGTTGTCGTGCAGCTAATATTTCAGTTTTCGAAGATTTGTTCCCACCAGAGTACCGTGTACTCGTGCAGTTGGCAAATTTCTGGGTTTGTTGGTATTCAACCGCCTTTTACCTTGATTGTTTGAGAGCTGTTCGCTTCTCACCCAGTCAGGTCCAAGCCGTTTGAATAGGGGCAGCTGTTGCACCCCAAAATTTTCCCAACATTTCTTTACCTAGCTTGTGTTTCATTTCATTCACATTAGCATTATCATTTGCATTTCATTGACATGTATGCAGGAGATCAAGAGGTATGATTACCAATCAGGGGCTATGGAAGACCTTGAAGCTAGCTAAGGAGCTTATTCAAGTGTTCAAGGGTTGATATCCTTGTCAGAGAAGTCAAAAGATCCTCAGAGAGAGGGGTTGAAACCAAGAGGGTGTGTCTCCTAACTTGAGAGTTGTGGGAAGCCATCAGATGATTCTGAAGCCAAGAATGTGGACTTGAAGCCTTGAGAAAGCTTATGAGTTGTCTTGAAAGCCATCATGAAGCCTAGACGGGTCATTGTGCAAGGATAAGAAACCTCAGCCATGATTGGTGTAATTAGGGTTTGACTGGGTCAGCCCTAGGTCAACTGATGATTTGAACAAGAGCCATGTGATCATGGATTGATGCATTGAGATTCTATAAGGATGATTCCAAGGTTAACTCATCATGATTGAAGAGTTTGAGAAGTTTCAAGCTAGGGTTTCTAAGGCTTGACAGTGTAAAATCCCCTAGTTTGACCCCTATCTTCAAGGCAATTTAGCTCAAGATGTGATTGTCATCTCATCTTACCCCCAACATGAATATTGTAGAGCTTGATCTTATATTTAATTTGAGTACTAGAAGTCCTTGATAGGATTTGTAGAACTCAAGTTATGACTTTGACAAGTTACAGGTCATCTGAGGTGTGTGAATCTGGGGGCTTGAAAGTTACCCAACTTGCATCAAACTTTTTCCCAAGAAGGATGATTCCTATGAACTTTTGGTCAACATGAATGTTGTTCCTTATCCTCTTAGCTTTCTAGAGAGTACTAGAAGTCCTTGATAGGATTTGTAGAACTCAAGTTATGGCTTTGACAAGTCAAGGGCATTTTGGTCATTTGGAGATTACAGGTCATTTCAAGCATAAGGCCATAACTCCCATTTCCAAGATTCAAATGGAAAAATGTTCAACATCAAACTTGTTCAAAATGATGTTTTAATGCTAGTAAAGAGGTCATGAGATGTTGGAAAGTCTTGTAGCTCAAAGTTGCAAAAATGACCTAAAATAAGGGTATAAGTTAAATGAACCAAAGTTGGAAATTGATATTTTTGACCTACACATCCAAACCATGGCATGTAATATATCATTTTGACTCTAGAAAACATTTTAAGAACATTGGTTTAGCCACATGTTTGAGTTTAAATTCAATTGGTGGACTTCCTTTGAAAAGTAGTTACTTACATCATAAGTAACATTTGCAAAACCTAGAATCAAGGCATAACTAAGGCCCCTTGCAAGCCAAACACTTTCAAAATGTCACTAGGGGAGAAATTGGAATAGAATGGGATGGATTCCAAGCTACAAACAGAACTATGCATATCATGGCATAAGGTTGAAATTCTCATGTCATGAGAGATTGAAACTCTCATTAGAAGGATCTAGAGGGTTATAGATCACCCACACATGTTCTATATATTGAGTAGAAGAGGTTCATATGAAGGGTTGGTGATGATTGAAGGAGAGAGAATAGATTGAGATTGAGATTTCATAGCTTGCAACTGAATTCGGTTTCACCGATTTCTTCACTTTCCCTCCATTTTCTTGATTGCAACTACTTCCATGGATGCTAGGGATTGATTCCAGATCATAATCAAGAGGAATTCGTGGCTGATTGGTGTTCTTGAACTCAGATTTTTCCACCTGCAACTCACCATCGGGTTTCAAGATTCAGGAGTTTTCAACCAGTTCTATTGCATACAGAAGCAAGGAAAGGATCCATTGATCGTGTCTGGAGGGTTGGAGAGCTTGATTTGAAGATTTAGTGCATCTGTTCATCAAGAATTTTCAGGTTAGTAACTTTCTTCCTCCAGCATGAATTAGGTAGAATCAATACGAATTAGGGTGTTAGATGCATTGTAGAACGGTGTAGGAAGGTTTTCAGATAGTTAGTTTGAGAATTAGTGACCAATTAAGGATATTACCATTTTCGGTTGAGAATTGGTTATGGCGAATCTTGAGGTTTCAGAGAGAATAAAGGGCATGAATGAATTCGTGAGGAAATTTGGGACAAGTTTCATGTGTAGACCACTTGCAATGGAGGATCCTAGAGAGAGTTAGGGTTGGGGACGATGACCGGAGCACCACCGGTGGTGGCCAGAGCTGCGCGCGAAGTTCAGAGGTTCAAAAGGTAGAAGATGACTCTAGAGCCATTGGATGGGGCTGAGACCTTTGACTAGAGGAGTGATCCAACGACCACGTTTTAATTTCAGTTTGTGAAGGATCTGAGTTAATGAAACGCATCGTTTCATTTAGTTGCTGATGCTGGGCTTAGTGAAAAGATTGATAATCACACCCCCCTGATGGCCCAATCCATTATGTGAACTGATTTTCATTACTATCCACACCGTGCATTTATCTTTTTAATTGGATTTTCTTTATTTTCTTCATTTTATTCATGGTTCTTGATAAAATCATATAAAATTGAAAAATGATCCAATTAACCCCATTCTTTTTGCATTATATTCATGATTGAGTCTAGTATTTTTTAGATAAAAAATATTTTTAGTTCATGCATTTTCTGATTTTTTTGGGAATTTTACATTTTAATTGATATTAAAATAGTTATGTTTGATCCTTAATTTTGTGGAATTTTGTGTGATCATGTGGTGATGACTTTGGTCCTGATTTTTTGTGTGTGATTAGCTTAGACATGTATGCTCCCATAGCATTTTTCTCACATTTTTGTGATGGAAAATAGGTGTGTTTTCTAGATTGAGCTTTAGGTGCTTCGTTTTAGGGTTTAGGTTTAGTACCTTGTAGTGTAGAATTTATTTCTAGGTCTTATTTGATGATTTGATCTCTGGAATTAATATGGTAGAGTCATGATTGACCTAGGTTACCATAGTTATTTTTGTAGGATTTTACAATTGGTTTTAGTATTTTAGTTAGGACTAACTTTAGTACTAGGTTTTAGGTGATCCTAACTTACTAACTCTAATAGATTAACTTCTTTAGTCCCCTTAGATTAGGGTTTTGCTTTGTTTGCCTTTGGTTGAGATTGAAGACAAGTTGAAGACAAGGTGAGGATGCTTGAAGTTGCTTGAAGTTGCTTGGAGCTAGGAGTTTCTTGTGCCTGAAGGTGTCTGATGAAGATTTAGGAGGTAGGAGACATAGGGAGAGCCTTATAATTAGAATGAATTCTTTCACAAATATGGAAAGCATCTTGTGCTTCCATTCCTCCCAATGACTAAAAGTCCTTCTAAGATATTCACATCCCTCCTTTGGAGGGATGAGTGGCTTTATCTGGGAAGTAGAACTTTGAGGGAACCAGTCTCTCATAATGATGAACCCTTACAGGCTTCCTTTGGTTGTCAATAAGCTGTCTATCATTTCCACTCATTCTGTTAAGTCAATTGTCTTATGGTTTGAGTATCTTGAAAGATGTTGGACTTGAGTATGAATATGAGAACTTCATTGAAGAGTGTGGAAGAGGATGATTCCTTGAGCATTGCCATTGCAGCTGAAGCTTGAAGAGCAAGAAGAACAAGTTGATACTTGAAGATCCAATGGAGATTGAGTGAAGAGCTGAGGCTTAAAGAATTGAACGATGAAGTTGACACTTCCATGTGATTGAAGATTACTCTGAGAAGTTGAAGCTTGTAGGAGAAGAAGACCAAGTTGATACTGGTAAAGCAAAGAGAGCTGAAGCTTGAAGACCAAGTTGATACTTGAAGATCCAATTGAGATTGAGTATAGAGCTGAGGCATGAGGAATAAAGGATGAGTTGATACTTACATTGATGCTTGGAGAGCCTGAAGGAATCAAGTTGATACTTGTAGTTGGGAGTGAAGCCTAAAGGTGGAATTGACTGGAGAGCTGAAGTTTGGAGAAGGGAGGAGCAAGTTGATGCTTGTTATTGAGGATGATAGCCTTGAAGAGTGGTTGAAGTCTGAAGACTGGATTGCTGTCAGAAGAGCTGAAGCTTGGGGATTGTAGGAGCTGTTGATCTGTTTCCTTTCCTGCTTGTTTCTTTTCTATATTGATGTGCCTTGTTTGACTTGCTTGATGCATTAGAATAAGTTCATATCTAGACTGACTTTAAGCTAGGAGCATGATTGCACTAGAGGTTGAGTTGCTCCCTCTGCTTGTATTGTTACTGTGTGGCTTTGCTTGCGGGTATTCGGTAGAGCCCTGCTCCCTTGCCCATGTGGTTTGTGTTTGCTTGATAGCATTTTATTTCTTCTGTATGATTGCAGTTATTGTGTTTGCTTGATAGCATTTTATTTCTTCTGTATGATTGTAGTTATTGTGTTTGCTTGATAGCATGTTATTTCTTCCTGTATGATTGCAGTTATTCATATCTGGCTTGAGGTTGAGATGAGCATGTGGAGGCTGCTTCCCCACACACATTTCCTCCCTCACTTGCATTGCATGCATTTTATAGTCGTTTACTGTTTACTGTTTACTGTTTAAGCTGATGCTTTATCGGTTTTTGTTTATCATTGACATGATCCCTTAGGAGTCTCACTTCCTTTGATAAGGAAGTGATGATAGAACTTTAGGTTGAAACCTATGCATGATAACTTCTAGGAGTTCCCTGTTTCAAACCTCAACCATAGGATGAATCCTTGGCATGACAACATTAGGACTTGATAGTCTCCCTTAGTTGAGCCCCTTCTCTTCTCATCTCAAAACAGCTTAAGATACAGTAATCATGAATGATTTCTTTCGTACGTTACGAGCCTTAAGCTATCTGAGAAAGGATTGTTGGAGAGATTCTTTTCAACAGTCTGGATGTCTAGTATGGTACCCTTTGGGTGACATGCGACGCATTCACTCTCAGGTCATAGTCTTTAGTGCGATTGAAATTGCAAACACAATAAAAAACAGTTCTTTCGTAAAAGACAGAAAACAAACTTCAAACCTTTTTCCCCGTGGGCCCGTAAGTCAAAGGAAGCTTTTCTGAAGAAAAGAGTGTCGTTAAACTTCAGCGCCACCGAAAACAGGCTTTGCCCCTAACTGCTGGAACTGCTGTTTAACCCTACTCGATAAAACAGATGAATTTGAATCCCCGGTAATCCGTATTATCCCGAACTACGTAAGCTCTGATCTCTCATATCTGTTGAGAGTACGTAGGCACAATACTGACGTATTGGCGAGCCACCTTCCCCGTAACCCGTCGTAGGTCGAACTACGTTGACTCTGATTTCTCATTCTCTGATGAGAATACGTAGGCATAAAGTGCGACGCTTTGCCGAGTCATTTTCTTTTCTTTTAAGCAAGCCTTGATAGGTAGATAGATAAAACCAACCCGTCCAGTAAACACAACAAGCGTGGATCCCATCGAGTACGATGGACGTGAGGGGTGCTAATACCTTCCCATTGGGTAACCGACTCCCGAACCCAGACAACGATTGCGATGACCTTGTCTTATACCTTTTGCGTCAGGTTTTTTCCGATCGTTTCCTTTCCCGTTCTGAGGGATAAATAACGAAAGGTGGCGACTCTTCTGTTTTGCCGGCACCTTATTTTCGCGGAAGCGACAAACAACACAAAATCACATTCTTGTCACGCTCGCTGGCTCGTTCGCTTAGCAAAGCCCTAGCGAACGCTCACTACTAGCTCGCTTAGCGAACTCCCTAGCGAAGGCAGACAGTAGCTACTAGAAGGGTTCGCTACCCAACTCGCCTAGCGAACCTGCTAGCGAATGCTCGCTACTAGCTCGCTTAGCGAAGGTGCTAGCGAACGTCTGTGATCTCTCAAACCCTCACTGTTCAACAATGTCATCTTGCTCAATTCCAAGCCTATCTCTCTACTTCCATCTCCCATCCTATCATTACCACAACCAGTACACACTACTCTAGTCCTTATTCTATCAATTTATCTCCAGAACCCACATCCACGTCCATCATCAGAACTACAGAAGTTACTCAGAACCTCACCAAAATCACACCATATGTGCACCCATTCATCAATGGCAGCAACAATCATAAACACATCAACATGCACACAAAATTCATCATAATCAACAGCAATCAAAGACATATCAACATAACAAACATATTCATCAAATCCCTATGGGGTTAAGGACTTCCCTCTACACAATTTCATGTAAACACCAATCCCAATCAGTTTATCCCTACTTACCTCGATTAATGCTCCGATTGACGAAGAACCTGAAGAATCGTTAGCCCTAGCCTTCTTCTCTTCCTCTTGTTCTTCCCCTTTGCTCTTCTCTCTAAAACTGACTTTTATCGTGTTCTCATCTTCCCTTTCCCCCAAACTTTTCTAATACCCCTTAAATCCTTATTTTATTTTATTAATCTAATAATAATAGTACTAATAATAGTAATGCAAATACTAATAATAATAATAATCATAATAATAATAATCATAATAATAATAATACTAATAATAATAATAATAATAATATTACTAATTATTCGATTATCATCATTATTAATTATATTATATTATTATTAAACTCTATATTTTATTAAATAATTCCTATAAATTAAGGACACCCACCCACGCGCTCAGGCTCACTCCCCCACAAAGGACACACCAAAAATAAAATAACACCAAAAGACTAAATAATTAAAATGTGTCAAACCTCGCTCCCTAAAATTAAAATAAATTGCAAATGAATCAAACAATTATCAGAGTTGCCACACCAAAGCGGGATATCACAAAAGAAGCT
>CAWUDS030003862.1:0-45780 GCA_963859935.3 Lathyrus sativus
TCTTAAGTTTAAGTACAATGATATTCTATGAAGAATAAGAATGAGAGCTTTTGAATATATTGATTTCTTTTCTGCAAAGTGTGTAACTGAAGAATGTAGTGAAGTTCTCCTTTTATAGGCAGTTGAATTAAGCAAGCTGAACGTTGAAAAGAGAGTCCCAAAAGGTCTGAGCCTTTTTGTCTTCACATCAACTGACCTTTCCTAGAAGTAGATGGCACAGAGAAATCCTTTTTGTCTGTGTAAGTGTGTCTAGCACAAATAAGGAAAGAGACGTTGAATAGCTCCAACGGATATAATCTTGAAAATTACTTCTTCAGTTTTAGCAAGTTCTTCAGAGTCTGAATGGATCAGAGTCTTCTAATGAGATTCAGAACTATGCTGTATCAGAGTCTTCTGCAGCATGAGTGCTTCTAGCGTGTTGATCATCAGAGCATTTTTGACACAGAGCTTCAGTACTAGGCAGCGTTGGTACTTTCATAAACTTCTGTAGACTAATGCTTTGAGAAACTCTTCAATCAATATTCTTCTATACTTCAGATGCTTCAGCTTCAGATGCTTCTGATTATCTTCAGATGCTTCTGACTCAGAATGTTCTGGAGCTTCTTGCTTCAGATCCTTCTGGAGACTACGCTCAAGATCTTCTGTAAGGAGCAATCAGATTCTTCTGAAAGGTGCATCTGGCGATTCAGAGTCAGAATAACTTCTTGTATTCAAAACAGATTTGCTTCTAGAGAGTTAATATTATTTCAATCTGCAGTAAAACTCTCAAACAAATTTTAGAGTATATAATTCTTAAATATAAATTTCCTAACAGTTATCATCAAAACAAAGAGTTATTATTAAGAACCAATCTGTGTTCTAACATAAAGTTCTTAAAACACAAGGATGAGTCACATTCTGTGTTCTTTGACTTCTGTAAACAAGTCCAAAATGAAAAAGATTTCAAAATTATAAAAGTCAGAAGTGATCATGGTGGTGAATTTGAAAATAAATATTTTGAAAAATATTTTAATGAAAATGGCATTGCTCATGATTTTTCCTGTCCTAGAACTCCATAATAAAATGGAGTTGTAGAGAGGAAAAATAGAACTCTGCAAGAAATGGCCAGAACCATGATCAATGAGACTAATCTGGCAAAACACTTTTGGGCAAAAGCAATCAACACAGCCTGTTACATTCAGAACAGAGTGTCTGTAAGACCTCTTCTGGAGAAGACTCCATATGAACTGTGGAAGAACAGAAAGCCCAACATTTCATATTTTCATCCTTTTGGATGTATTTGCTATATGTTAAATACTAAAGAAAATCTGAACAAGTTTGATTCCAAAGCACAGAAGTGTTTCATGCTTGGATATTCTGAACGCTCTAAAGGCTACAGAGTATACAATACTGAGACACAGATTTTGGAAGAATCTATTCATGTTAGATTTGATGATAAGCTTGGAATTAGAAAGCCAAAGCAGTCTGAAAACTCTGCAGATAGAGAAGTAGTCTTCACAGACTCTGAAAGCTCAGAGGCAGACAAAGCTCGAGTGAAGGAACCAGAAGCAACACCAGATGCAATTCCTTTAACTTATCAGATGAACAATTTAAACATTTCTGAAGAATCAACTGTTAGAGGATCATCTTCCAGAATCAAAGCTTCTCATCCAGAGAATGTTATTATTGGAAAGAAGGATGACCCTATCAGAACAAGATCCTTTCTTAGATCATCTGAAGCATCATTATTCGGACTGGTGTCAGTAATTGAACCAACTTTTGTAGATGAAGCTCTGCAATACAATGATTGGATTATTGCCATGCAAGAAGAGTTAAATCAATTCACCAGAAATGATGTGTGGGATTTAGTTCAAAGACCAAAAGGATTCAATATAATTGGAACTAAATGGGTCTTCAGAAATAAGCTTAATGAGAAAGGAGAAGTTGAAAGAAATAAGGCAAGGCTTGTTGCTCAAGGGTACAGTCAACAAGAAGGTATTGATTATACTAAAACTTATGCTCCAGTGGCAAGGTTAGAATCTGTACGCCTTCTTATTTCATTTGCTGCACAAAATAACATCACTTTGTATCAGATGGATGTTAAAAGTGCCTTTCTAAATGGTATTATAGAAGAAGAAGTTTATGTCCACCAGCCTCCTGGTTTTAAGAGTGAAAAATTTCCAGATCATGTTTTCAAACTAAAGAAATCTCTGTATGGTTTAAAACAAGCTCCCAGAGCTTGGTATGAGAGATTGAGCAATTTTCTTCTGGAGAAAAATTTCATCAGAGGCAAAGTGGACACAAAACTCTTTTGTAAATCATTTAAGAAAGATCTTCTAATCTGTCAAATTTATGTGGATGATATCATATTTGGATCTACCAATACTTTGTTGGGAAAGGAGTTTGCTCAATGTATGCAGGCAGAATCTGAAATGAGCATGATGGGAGAATTGAGATTCTTTCTGGGAATTCAAGTCAACCAAACTCCAGAGTGCACTTACATACATCAGACCAAATATGTTAAAGAACTTCTGAAGAAATTTAACATGACTGATAGTAAGCTGGCAAAGACTCCCATGCACCCAACTAGTTCACTAGGCAAGGAAGAGGTAAGTAAGAAAGTAGATCAAAAACTCTACAGAGGTATGATAGGATCTCTTCTTTATTTAATTGCTTCTAGACCTGACATATTGTTCAGTGTATGCTTGTGTGCTAGATTCCAATCATATCCTAGAGAATCACACTTGACGGCTGTCAAGAGGATTCTAAGGTATCTGAAAGGTACTTCTAATGTGGGTTTGTGTTACAGAAAATCTGATGATTTCAAATTAGTTGGATTCTGTGATGCTGACTACGCTGGAGACAGAGTGGAAAGAAAAAGTACTTCTGGAAGTTGTCAATTTCTAGGAAGAAATATAATCACTTGGTACAGCAAGAAGCAACCCACAATTGCACTATCAACCACAAAGGCAGAATATATTGCTGCTGCTGGATGTAGCACGCAGATGCTCTGGATGAAAAGTCAGCTAGAAGACTATCAGATATTTGAAAGTAACATTTCTATATTCTGCTATATGTTTGTCTAAAAATCCCATTTTACACTCTAAGGCAAAACATATAGAAATTAAGCATCATTTCATCAGAGACTATGTTCAGAAGGGAATTATAAATTTAGCCTTTGTTGATACAGATCATCAATGGGCAGATATTTTCACAAAACCCCTTGTTGAAGATAGATTCAAATTTATTCTGAAAAATATTGGTATGGATTTGTGTCCAGAATAATATTTGTCAGAAGAAAATTTGACAGATACAAAAATGTTTAATACTCTGAAGTATTTCTTCTGATTATCTATTCATTTCATTAAATTACTTTATTTGTGAAACTCTGAACTAACAATACTCAGAGGACCTGAACGTTGGTTAACGTTTCATTTCTCAAGAGAATTCAGAAGCACATGCAAGTAAACACGTGTCACTCTGAATCTGCAAAGGTGGCGTGTACACTACTGAAGAGACGTTTGAGGTGAAGTTTAAATAGTGAAAATCTTGATTTTCCCCCCAATTTGTCAGAATCAATTAATGCTTGAAATGATTTTTATTCTTTTTCATTAATTGCTATGTGTGAACGTGCCATTATCTGTCTGTTTGTATGCCTAAGTGTTTACTATAAATTTCTCATTTCTCACCACTTTCACACTTTTCACATCTCAAAACGTTTATGCATTTCTGTCTTCTTTTCTCTCTTCACAAAAACCCTAAACGTTTGACAAACTCATCTTCAATGGCAACTTCATCATCCACTGCTGCACAGTTTCAATCAACCATGGCTGCAGTTACTTCTGCAAATATGGGTGTGACTCCATATACGACACCAAAAAAAACTTTGTTAACACCCGTTGACAAACTGGAAGTTCTCTGTGAATCAATGGTGGAATTTGATTCACTGGCTGAAAATGGATTTGAGTTTCGTTCCATAATTGATGCTCAAGGATGGGTAAAATACTTTGACAGACTTTTTGGACCAGTTTACCCCCTTCTGGTGAAAGAATTCTGGATCCATGCTGCTGTATACCCTAAGTTTATCTTGTCTTCTGTTCTAGGTAAAGAGATAATCATCACAGAAGATCTGATCAGGAAACTCATTGGATATGAGGAGACTGATGGAGTATCTCATCTGCCAGCTGGGCGTGTAGATATGGAAGAAGTGTATGAGGAAGTTATGACTGCTGGACAGGCCTCTAATAAGTTCAAAGATCTGAAGCCTGACTACAAGATCTGGGCAAAGATTTTCATGGGATGCATTCATCATAGAAAATCTACAAACTCTCCAGATTACGTGAACAATGAACAACTCTACTTTATGTACTGCTTAAGTCAGAGCACTAAGGTAGATCTTCCCTACATTCTGTTCATGCACTTATGGAATCATATAAATGCCTCCAGAGAATCTGTGAAAGAAAAAGGTCAGAAGATCAGAACATGGATTCCCTTTGGAAGGTTAATTTCAGATTTTCTGACAGAAAATGGACTGGTGACTGCTCTATATGCTGCTGGAGTCACAGATGAACTTGAATTCATTCTTGGAAAACCTCTGAATGCAAAGAGTCTTCAGAGACTAAAAATTGTAGAGGAACTCACATCTGCACCCAAGAAGCTGAATATTTCTGAACTCAGTCAGAAGCGAATTCCAGTAGAAGACTACCCTCTGTTCTTTGCTGAAGAACCAAGGGAAATAATAGTGAGATATATTGATGCTTGCAAGGCAGATGGAACGCCCATTCCTGCAGATATTCTGAAAAGAGCAAGGGAACCATTGCCTGATGGAGGAGATGAGATCACTAGAAAAAGAAGTCAATCAGAAGCAGAAGATGTGACTGTTCAGAAGAAGCCCAAAGTTGCTGACAAGCCTCAGAAGCTGATCAAGAGGAAAGCATCTGGAGACGCTCCTTCTGTTCCTGCAAAACGTATCAAGATTAAAGGTACCAAATCTTCTGTATCTTCTGTAAATAATACTGTTGTAAATGATTCAACATTTAAGTCTATTCCAAAACCACTTTCTACTCAAAAACATTTTGTTCCTGCTCCAACTCATATTTCTGTTCCATCCCCACAAAAACCATCTAATCCTATTTCAATTTCACCTATAAAACCTTCTACTACACAATCATCTGTACCAACACCAACAACAACACCAACCAATCAAACTCCACAACCAGAAAAACAACAACAATCAGAAAAACAACCTTACACAGAACAACCTACAGAACAATCTGAACAACAACCACAACAACCACAACAACCAGAAAAACAATCTGAACCACAACAAGAAAAAGAATCTGAACATCAATAACAAAAACAATCTGAACCACAACCACAACAACAAGCAAAACAACCACAACCAGAAAAACCACCATCAAAACCTTCTGAAAATCCATCAGAAACAGTTAACCCATCTGAAACCCATATTCCTGAGACAGAGGTTCTAAACATTACACCTCTCAAAACTGTTTTTGAAGTGTCCTCTACCTCTTACACTCCAACCTCATCATCCAATTCATCCAAATCTGATATACACCCAGATTTTCTGGTATCCCCTCTCACAGAAATTCTGAAGTAAACCAACCAGAACCCCCTGTTTCTTCTGAAGTTATTATTCCAAATCCTATTCCAACACCTAAACCATCTTCTGAAATTACCATTCTCAATCCTACCCCTGCACCCAAGCCAAGAACATCTGAGCATGTACCTTCTGCTTCGTGCAAACTATCTTCTTCTAACAAACTTCCTTCTAGTTTCACCTTGAAAAATTTCTACACCAGAATTGAACCCTCTGACACTATCACTCCTCTCAAACCTAAACTTACCATCATTCTACCGTCTGTGCTTCAAACATATATTAAAACAATGTCAGCATTACCTTCATCAGATCCAAAACCATCCTCTGTTATATCTGCAAAATCTGATAAACCTGCTAAATCTGCTTTCAAACCTTACTCTGATAAACCATTTGATGTGGTTTCCTATCAAACTAAAGCAAAACCAAATATGTTGAATGCTTTAACCAGATCAAAACCTGACAAATCATCTGAAATTCCATTCATACCCTACTACCCTCCTCCTCTGATCTCCATTCATAAATCCATCTTTCCACCTACTCCCCAACCAAAGCCAATAACCTTGGAAACTCTGTTAAACCCAAGACCTATACTGAATGTTGATCATTTATTTACAGGTTTTTTTGCAAGAAATACAGATGTATTTAGGTTCTGTACAGAGGAAGTATTCATCAATAATGGATGCAAAGGAATCTGATGCCACTTGGAATGGCTTCATAAACAGATTCAACACTATAGCATCAAATCTGAAGAACGTATGTTCTGATGATGCGAAGCTCAGATTTGCTGAAGCTGCTAGAAGTCTGTTCTGGACTGTTAAGAGATTTGGACCATTGCTTCTTACAGATGCTCCTTCATCATCAAAAGAGAATACTGAATCTGCATCTGAAGACAACCCCCTGGCTATGACTCTGATAGAACATCCTTCTGGCTCTACTACTCCTAGCTCCAAAGCCTCTATGGAAATTGACTATGTTCAAGCTTCAGAAACTGTTCCACCTTTTTCATCTAAGATCAAGAAAGAATCTCCAGATCTTGAAGATAAGATTGTTGTTCTGGAAGCTGGTCAATCAGAAATTAAGTCATGGATGGCTAAACAAGATAAGAAGTCTGAAGACATGACTCAGTGGATGTCCAAACAGGATCAGAAGAATGAAACCATGGCTAAGTGGATGTCAAAACAAGAACAATCTTCTTTTGAGATCACGGATCTGTTGAAGATGCTTCTGTCAAACACTCTTAGTTTATTTATTTTTTTCTGATGTTTGCATCTAATGTTTGCATATGTATTTGAATATCTTCTGATGTGTGTAATTTTGCTCTGAATGAGTGAATGAATGTTTCAAAGTTTTCTCCACATGATTTATCTCATTTATTATTTCCTTTTCTTTGTCTTTTCAAAATTATTACTTTTTGCTTATGACAAAAAAGCGGGAGAAAATAGATCTGATCTGTTTAATTAAACTTCACCAGAATGAAACTTCAGACATATCAAGTTTATCTAACATAAAATCTGAGTATTTCAGAACATTTGATAAGTACACTCTGTAAAAGAAACTATGTGACTCTCAGATCATTTGACAATTATCAGACTCTGACTTTGAAATATGCAAGACACTCTGACTCTTAAATGTTAAAGAACAATTAAGCTCTAACTCTGAAAAACACTCAAGACAAAAGGGAAGTTTCTATTCCTTATTTATATTTAATTCAGGGGGAGATTCATCATCTCAGGGGGAGTTATAATTATTCTATTTTTCAATTAACAAAATTTCTGATGTTTTTGTCATCATCAAAAAGGGGAGATTGTTAGAACACAGGTTGGTTCTTAATAATATCTCTATGTTTTAATGATAACTATTATGAAATTTTGTAATTAAGAATTATATACTCTAAAATTTGCTTAAGATTTTTTACAGCAGATATTAAAGTAATTATCACTCCAGAAGCAAATCAGAACTGAACATAAGAAATATGCTAGAATCTGAAGCGTCAGATGCATCCATTAGAAGATTCTGAACGCTGCCATCAGAAGATCCTGAGCCTAGCCTCCAGAAGGATCTAAAGTAGAAGCTCCAGAAGAATCTGAAGCAACTCAGAAGCATCTGAACCAAAGAAGAATTCTGTATGAAGAGTTTTCAAGCATAGTTACTACAGAAGATTCTGAGAGTACTAAAGCTGCCAGTACTGAGGATCTGACTCAAATATGCTCTGAACGTATACACGCTAAAAGCACACCTGCTGCAAAGACTCTGATTCAGCAAAACTCTGATCAACATCAGAAGGCTCTGATCAAATTAGACTCTGATGATTCTTGCTGAAAATTGATGAAGAAGAATTCAAAGATTATGTCTGTTGGTATATCCAAACGACTCTTTCCTTATTTATGTTAGACACAAGAACACAGACAAAAAGAATTTCTCTGTGCTTTCTTCTTCTAGGAAAGGTCACTTGATGTGAAGACAAAAAGGCTCAGACCTTTTGGTACACTCTTCCAACGTGAAATGCTCTTGGATCAATGTGCCTATAAAAGCAAGTCTCGAACCATCTTCTTCAGTTGACGTTTTACCTGAAAAGAATTCAATATCCTAAGCTCTCATACAATTCACATTCTTTCTAGAATTAATTTCTTTGTTCTTAATATTAAGTGAAAAATCACAGTTGTGATAAAGCTTTATTTGCTTAAGAAAACCTTAAGAAGATCCACTTAGGATCAGTAGTTCTTGAGAAGACTTTGAACAGTTGTTCTTAGTGATTACTATTGTAATCAGTTGATTAAATAGTGGATTAAGTCCTTGATTGAGAAAGGCAAATCACTCTAGAAAGGGTGGACTGGAGTAGTTGAGTTCAACGAACCAGGATAAAAATACTTGAGTTTTTATTTCTAAGTTTTTATCTTCATACTTATTCAACCCCCCTTCTAAGTATTTTCTCACCTTCAGGTGGAAGTTGAATTCAAAAATCTGCCCAAAATAACTTAGAAAAAATTCTAAGTTATGAACCTTTGGCAACTTTGATACCCCATCTTTGAAGGCACATAACTTGAAGAGTTTTGATCCAATGAAAATGATCTTGTAATGGATAGAAATCTTGAAGAATGATATTCAACTTTCATATTCAAAGGAAGTTAATTTGGAGTCAAGAACTTAATGAAAAATGCCTTGGAAAGTTGTCCCAAAAATCCTGCCTAAAACTTGTCCCATTTGACATCTTTGAAACCCTAACTTGGAGACATCATGACTTGAGTTCTATAGATCCAATGGAGGAGTTCTAGTACTCAAAAGAATTCTTGGAAGATGCTCTAAAACTTTCATGTTGGAGGGAAATTCATTTGAATCTTGAATCACCATGAAAGATAGGCTTGAAAACATGTACCTCAAGCTGAATTTCTATACTTAGAAAAATTTCTAAGTGTTGAAATGACAAAATCTTGATTTCTCAAATTTAGCTCTCCATATCTCTCAAACTATGGATTTTTTAGACTTGCTTTCCTACAAACTTGTAGTTCATGATGTCCTCTTTAATTTGATAACAAGTTTGCTCCCATTGGATCAAGGATGAAAAAGTTATGGATGTTGCAAAATGGCTAGAATTAGGGCTTTCTACACTTAGAAAATATTTCAATCAAAACCCTAATTCAATCAAACTCCTGATTTTATATTTCTCCTTGATTCTTCTTGTTCCAAACACACACTACGCCAGAAATGACTTTTAGCAGCGCAACAAAAGACAACGCTTTCTAAAAAAGCGCTGCTAAAGGGTCATGAAAAAAAAAACAAAAAAATAGCATACCTAAGACAGCGCTTGTTAAAAAAGCGCTGCTAAAGGGGGGGGGTGGGGGGGGGGGGGGGTCAAAGAAAGCGCTTTAAAAAAGCGCTGCTAAAGGGGGGGTCTACGAAAGCGCTTTTAAAAAAGCGCTGCTAAAGGGGGTCATAAGGCATACCTATAGCAGCGCTTTTAAAAGCGCTGCTAAATGCCAAAAAAAGCGCTGCTAAAGGGGGTCCTAAGGCATACCTATAGCAGCGCTTCTAAAAGCGCTGCTAAATGCCAAAAAAAGCGCTGCTAAAGGGGGTCCTAAGGCAGACCTATAGCAGCGCTTTTAAAAGCGCTGCTAAATGCCAAAAAAAGCGCTGCTATAGGTTTAAGTAGCATAAATTTAAAAAATTCCAATATTTTCACAGAATCAGAACAGTCTTCTTCTTTCTTATTTCCACTCGCGAACGTTGCCCTATTCAGAATTAGAACAGTCACCGTCGACGCATTCCGTCCGCGCCTCCGTCCGACAGCCTCCGTCCGTCGTCTTTCCTCCGGTCATTCCGTCGTCACCTCATTCTGCCGCCGTCCGTCCATTGTTACGGTATTTGAAGTTTTTCATTTTGCATTTTTCTGGATTAATGTCTTAGTATTTCATTTTTTTGGATTATATGATGTTAGTGTTACTTCTTTTCGGAGTTTTTGACTTGTTTTTGTTGATACCGTTGATGAAAATTACTCGTTTGATATTGGCTTGAGTTTTGTATACAAGGTGTTTGTTGAAATGCCACAATGAATTTACTTATGTTAACTTTCATTATATCTAGCCGTATACAAGGTGTTTGCTGAAATGCCACACCTTATATGAGTTCTTTTTACTAATAATTTTTATAAGGGAAATGTTGCACATATATTCAATGATTTTTTAGATTATGTTGCTTTAGAAACTTCACACTATTTGTGATTTAGATGAAAGCTTTAAGTTTCTGTTAATCTTGAAATTTATTTATTTTTCTTAATCCTTATTTTTCTATGAAATAGTCTAAATCACAAATAATCCTTATTTATTTATTAAATTTTAAAACATAAATATATAGATCCGACAACTTTTTTGAAATAAAGTTTGTTTGGCGAGTTACACAACATTTAATGAATTCACGTGTCTTCATGAATGTGGATATAGTTTTAGAATGTATAGATCATTCATACAGCTTTATGTTTGTATATGTATAATGATGTTTGATGTTGCAGCATTACATTGTATCAAAATCTATATTTTGAGGGACTATATCTTTCGTCTTCTTCCATTGCAAGTGTCATGATCAATCTTATTCCCGGAGTTACATTTTTAATAGCAGCCTTTGTAGGGTAATTAATAACTAACTTAACGCAGCCATCAGAGACTATTTTTTAAAATCTTAATAATTAATACTTATGATATAACTATTATTCTATAAACATATAACATTTCACCCATATATATTTTTCAGGTTCCAGTTTACAAAAGTCATCCTAATTATTTATCACTGTCAGCTTGGATGTGTTTCATTTCAACATTACAATCAGCCGTAGTGACAGTATTCTTGGAGCCAGACCTTAATGCATGGAAGATTAATTCTCTACTTCAATTTGGTTCCACTTTATATGCGGTAATTTTTCATGATGATACACACCAATATTTATACATCATAATCCTAGATAATTTGTAATAAATATATTTTGTAGGGAATTATGGGATCAGCGGTTATGTTTTGTCTTCAAGCATGGTGCATAACACAGGGAGGACCTCTTTTCTCTGCATTGTTTAGCCCTCTTGTGACAGTGATTGTGACTGTATTGGCTGCTTTGGTACTTCATGAGGAAATATATATTGGAAGGTAATGATAATGAAGATTAATTCTATAAATACATATTTAATTATTAATCTGATTAACAGAAACTTCAAATAATGATAAGAACTGAAAATTTCATAGAAATCTAGTACTTAATGATCTACATGGGCCTGTTCAAGTGTATTGTTACTTATCTATTATTGTTTTTGCTTGTGCTGTTGTTAAGATGAATCATGTTCTATTGAATTAAGCTTGGAAGACATTCAATTGAATAATGATACAAAGCTTGAAGAAAACCGTGTATTTGTGGCTGATAGTGAACTCCATGCAGTCTCATACAGAATTCAATAGTCAAGTAAAGATTGTTAAGTTTATTTCTTCCTAATGTGACATCTGATATTGTATCTATTTGTAAAGTTATCAGATTTGTAATTATATGTGAATTGATTGTATATGTGATTTTGTTCTGAGGATCGGACTGTGTTGTAATATATTTAAGCAGGTTTATGTGTATAATATTTCAAAGTGATGAATTATAATGTATACTTTAGTTATTGTGTATAATATTGCAAATTGATGAATACACAAAAATAAGGCCAAAATAATTGTTATATATAAGGCCAAACTGTTGAACTAAAGACCTAAATTATAAGTAGGGAATGTATTTGTTATAAGCAGGTTTATTGAAAAATATATAAAAAATGTGATTATTTTAAAAAAAAAATTCAAAATCGTGAAGAATAGACAGCGCTTTTAAAAAAAGCGCTGCTAAAGGGGCAAAAAGAGGCATAAAAAAGCGCTGCTATAGGTTGGAAAATGAGGGTCTAAGAAAGCGCTTTAAAAAAGCGCTGCTAAAGGTGGGTCTAAGACAGCGCTTTAAAAAAGCGCTGCTAAAGGGGGGAGATGAAGGGGGATTAGGCAGCAGTTATGAAAGCGCTGCTATAGGGTGAAAAAAGCGCTGCTAAAGGCAAAAAAAAAAAAAGCGCTGCTAAAGGCAAAAAAAAAAGCGCTGTCTTTACCTTTAGCAGCGCCACTTTAGGCAGCGCTTAAAGGCAAAAAAAAAGCGCTGCTAAAGGTCTTTTTTGGCATAGTGACATGAAAACACTTGAGAAGATATAGAATACCCTTGATTGACCTTGAAATCCAAGATGTTGACTTTCTGGAGCCACAATTGACTTTTCTTGATCAGGTGAAACCCTAGAACTCCTTCCATTGATTGAAGCTCTTGTCATGATTTGTGATGATACATAATACATGTAGAGAACCCTCAAGGTGTGTATTGAGCCATGGAACCATGTCTTGTCCAAGAGATTAGCCACAGGTGCCTTTTGACCGAAACCCCAATCCAGTTGTTCACAAGATAAGAGGAGGTGATCAATGCTTTTAACCTTGATTCAAATGGTTGTGAGACATGCTTTAATGATGAGAAGACCTTGGGACTTGAGAATACCACAAGGTTGAAAATAGACCCTTGCTTGAACCTTGAGAATCATACTCTTCTTCTTGAGATTCAAACCAAGATACCTTGATCCCCTCTCTAGAACTAATGCTATGCACAAATGATGACACAAATGAAATGAAACATAAGTCAAAAGATAAGAAATTTTTTAAAGTGTTACAGACCTAAACCTTCACAACTAGGTCACAATTTAATTTAAAACATGCTCAATTGTAATAGTTGCACAAAAAAAAATAAAAGTTAAAGCTTGTGACTGTGAAACTTTTGTAAGACACGTTAGAGTAGTGTTTGATTCTTATCATTTGACATCATTCATAAAAATATTAAAATGGTGTATTTTGACAAATGTGTTTGCAATCGTTATAAGAAATCTCATTAATATCATTTGAATTAATTAAAACTATTAAACAAATCTTGAGTAATGGATTTTAGCTTAACATATGACAAAATCAGTTAGCTACAAGAACTTTTCTTGAAAATAAAAACAATATAAGAACAATGTATATAAATTTAAATGATAAAGTACAAAACATCATAAACATGCTATGGACACTTGATACAATAGCTTAAGATGAATAATCAAGTGTATATTATATAACATTTAACGTGAATGCTTCAAGGTTCTTTACTTTAGATAACCACCCATCATATAACTTTTATATATAAAGTTATGTTTTTCAAATCATCAAACACATGGCATGCATAAAATCGTAGAGTGAAAAAAATCATTGTTTTGTAACAAAAAAATAAAAATAAAATAAAGAGTTTATGTCCCTTTTATAGATGTAATGTTTTGGGATATAACAACATATTCCAAATTAAAAATAAATTTAAATCAAATTTATTATTTTAAACAATGTCACTTACAGTTTTAATTAACATTTTTCCATGAAAAAGATTTAATATCATTTTTATTAGTGGAAACGAATCAAGTTATAACTTAAAAATGTGATCCTATTTATTTGTTATTACACGTTCTTTGCTCCCACTCAAGCACTTCAACTTTCATTATTGTTATATATCTTAGTTGTTTGACGACGAACATAAAAATATAAAAAAGTAACAACTGTTACACACACCACATGTGTTTAATGAATTATGTGAGGACAAAAATGCCCTCGAACTAAATACAAAAACTCCAACCATTAAGACTAAATTTGTCTTCATCTTCAAAGCCCTAATTCCATTTCTCCTTCCATGAAAATTCTAATCTCATTTCTCCTTTAAATTTGTCCCCTAATGGTTCGGAAAAATGTAAAACTTAGTTTGTTCTAACTCAAACATGTCTTCAAACAACATAATAACTCCTAAATATGAATATAATATGTCCATGAAGATGTTTGTTTTAAAGTCTATTGCAAATTCTGACAGAAAGTACTGGAAGTGTAAGTTTTGGAGTAAAAAAAGATGATTGTTACTTATTCTATTAGAATGATGAGTTTTTTAATGAAAGAAAAAAAACATACTCAGACAAAGAAGTCGTAGATTTGATGAGTAAAATGGAGAAAGATTTTGTCAAAAAAATGAAAGAAACAAAGAAAAAAATTGACGACTTAAAAAAAAGATGAATTTTGTGATAGTTGTACTTATTACTACATGGTTTTATTTCTTCTAAGTTTATATAATAGATAGGTTCATGTATCAATTGTTCAAATTAAATTTTCATTTTAAATATGCATGTCGTTTCTTTTTTTTCTTTTTTTTTCTTCATTCAATTTATGTCTGTCTCTCTTTATTTTCGCAATTTTGTTTTTCTTCCATACAAAGATAATTTGGTTTTTATGAATGAAGAAAATACTTATCAATAATAAGGAATAGAAAAAGTGATTTAATGATTTAAATTTTTACTATTTTGCCAAGTAAAATATCCTACCATAAAATAATGTCTTTTTGAATATGCACAATGTCTCCTTCTATTTTTTGCTTCTTTCAACTTATGCGTGCCCCTTTTATCGTCACAATTTTGTTACTCTCAGCTACTGAGATAAGTTGATCTTCAAGGATGAAGATGATTATAAATTTTAAGGGGTAAAAATGATTAGATGATTTAGACTTTTACTATTTTGCAAAGTAAAATATCTCATTATAGAACAATGGTCAGCCATTAGACAATGTGTCACACCTTTAGACAATACCCTATCATTGGATATAACTCTGTAGAGTTCATGTCCACTACCCTCTGTATTGCGTATTTTTCCATATGCCACACTACTCTTACAAAAAGATGTTTGTCACATACTTGCGACTAGTGACATATCTCTCCATTGGTTACGACTATGTATAGGCCATAAATTCATGCATGAATTTGAACACTTTTATTAAAAATTAAATAGATCACTCACATAGAACGTTCAAATTATTCAACCTCTTTCTAAATCCAACTGATTTATATATAGAATCACTGTATTTTATAAACCATTTGATATCAATCATAAAATAATATCAACTTATTTAAGTCAAAAGATCACTTATAAATATGTAATGCACATAATTAACATATTTAAAAAAGCACATCGCTACAAGGCAAAAAGTGTGGAATCAATGCCCTTACCTTGACATAACAATCCTTAGAATTCTCACAAAACGATATTAATAACATTATTCATCACTAATATCTAGCGTCCAAATTTGCAAATATTATTCTTATTTAATTTTTTTAGATTAGTTAAGGGTTCATTCTCCAAAATACTCAACTTAAAACATCTAATTTTCGATAAATTTTCAAAAATATTAAATATTTGTACAAATTAATTCTTTCAAGAAGTCAACACCAAAAATTTTGAGAATTTAAGTTTTTCATTGTATAAATAATTTACTAGCAGAAGCTATTAATTTCTAGAAATTGATAATTTAATAATTTTCTTTAAAAAAAACTCTTTTTAACCCTTCAAAATAAATATTATTATATTTAAATAATAAATGTAACACTTTCCTCCCATCAAATAAAATTTCAGAATTCAACTTCTAAAAAATTCTAATTTTTAAATTAATTAATAAAATATATAATTTTAGATTAAAATTGGTTTTAAATAAAACCACACTTATTACTTTATTAGCAACTTTATTTTCAACTTCTAACACTTAAGAAAATTATTTCTTAACATTTTAAGATCATAAACTTGAATTTCCATAAATACATGTTTTATGAATATTCTTAAGCGCTAAAAAATTCCTAAATATTAATTTCAAACTAAATATTATTCCATAAAATTTCTCACACAACATAATTTTTACAAATATATTTTTCTAAACAATTTAACACTCTAAAAATATATATTTATTTTTCAATACGTGCCTTTAAACTAATTTTCGACACACAAATACAAATACATTTTTAACACTTTATTTCAAAAAAAAAAAAATTACTTACCACAAGAACAATAACTAGCATAATAAAAATAATATTACTCCCCACTAAAAGGCTGATGATCTAAAAATAATATTACTCTCCACTAAATGATTTAAATTCTTAAATATTTAAGACTTAAATATACAACATCCTCTGCAATGTATGCGAGTTTTGCTTTATTTATTGTAATAGTTTTTTGAATTCTCCGTATAATACATTTTTGTTTTGTTTTACTCCACTAAGCATGCAATTTGAACGTTGAATTTGGGGGTAAACTAATATATATATATATATATATATATATATATATATATATATATATATATATATATATATATATATATATATATATATATATATATATATATATATATATATATATATATATATATCATAAGGGGAAATTTTGACGCTTAGGAGGCAAAAGACATAGAATTTTAACATTTTAATGAAAGATTTATTTATTTTTATTACAGAAAGTAAATCGAAGCTCGCCTATATCACATGAGGTGTTGTATATTTAACTCTGTGAGATATTGGATCGAACTTTAGTATGGTCGAAGGATAGTTTTTGGTTCGACAGAAATTAAGCACGAGGTCAAAGTATGTTCGCATGCTGCTGTCGGAGTAATGCGTGTTGTAGTCGAAGTTTGTTCTAACATGCATTAGTCAATATTGTTAGGGTTGTTAGCATGTTGAATTGGACCTTACTTGTAAGCTCAATTGTTTAAGTTAGCTTGTACCCTAAGTTAGCTTGTAATGGGTACTTGTTAAAAGGCCCATTAGGTTAGTGTGTTATTTTTCTTATAAATAAGATGTTAGTTTCTCAATCTTGGCATAAGGAAAAATAGGAAGATAAAATCCTAATTTCAAGAGAGAGAGAGGTTATTTTGTTATTCTTGTATACTTGTAATCTTGTTCTAAGAGAAAGGAAAGAATAATTGTTTATAACCAATCCTTGTTGTTCCTTGTTGTTTTACTTTGTTTTCTTTGTTAACCCTAACCCTTGTATGTTTCTTGATCAAGAAGAAACTGTTTATACTTTATTTCAAGGTATCCGATTCACAAAAAAATGGTGCAGTGAGCATGGAGAATATGTCTTCAACAAAGTATGAGATTGAAAAGTTCACCGGAGTGAACGACTTCGATCTGTGGCGCTTGAAGATGAAAGTCCTACTGGTTCAGCAGGGTCGTTTGGAAGCGTTGAAGGAAGAGGCAGCCATGGACAATGCGTTAACGACAAAATAAAATATGGGCATGATTGAGAAAGCCCACAACGCAATATTGTTGAGCCTTGGTGATAAGGTTCTTCGACAGGTATCGAAGGAGACTACAACATCGGGATTATGGGTGAAACTTGAAAATTTATACACGACCAAATCTCTGGTGAATCGACTCTACCTGAAGCAAGCTTTGTATTCATTCAAGATGAGTGAAGACAAAGTGTTAGCTAAGCAGTTGGATATGTTCAACATGTTGATTCTTGATCTTGAAAATATTGATGTGAAGATTGATGAAGAAGATCAAACACTGTTGCTGTTGTGTGCTTTGCCCGGAACACATGCTCACTTCAAAGAAACTCTCTTGTATGGAAGGGAGTCCCTGAAATTTAAAGAAGTTCAATCAACATTGTATTCTAAGGACTTGAACAAACGAGAGGAACATAAACCTTCGACGGTGGGCGAAGGTTTGGCCGTTAAGGGAAAATTCTTACGAAAGGATGGTAAGTTCGACAAGAAGAAAGGTAAAAGTCAATAGAAATTTTATAGTGGCGAAACATCTGGTATTCGATGTTATCACTGTAAGAAGGAGGGTCACACAAGAAAGGTGTGTCCTGAACACCTACAAGATCATGGAGGTAATGGCAACACATCTATTGTTCAAGATGGCTTCGACTCATCTGATGTTCTAGTGGTTTCAAGTGGCGACTCAAGAAAAGAGTGGATTATGGATTCAGGTTGCACTTGGAAAATGACTCCATACAGAGAATTGTTTGAGGAGCTATGTGATCAAGATGGTGGATTTGTGCTGCCGGGAAACAACAAATCTTGCAAAATTGCAGGTATTGGATCTGTGAGATTCAAGCTCCATGATGAGTCAATAAGGTTATTGACTGAAGTCAGGTATGTACCTGACTTGAAGAGAAATTTAATTTCTCTTGGTGAATTCGAAAAGAAGGGATATTTTTTTAAGGAGAGAAAAATATCCTAAGAGTCATGAAGGGATCGAAGGAAGTCTTGAGAGGCGTGAAGAAACAAGGCTTGTATACCCTTGAGGCTGAGGTTGTAAGTGGTTTGACAAATGTTGCATCCACGAAATCTGTGTCGACGATAGAATTATGGCACATGGGATTAGGCCATTTTAGCGAAAGAGGTTTGGTCGAATTGGGGAAGCAGAACCTGCTAGAAGGTGACAAAGTCGAAAATTTGGAGTTTTGTGAATCTTGTGTATTTGGTAAGTCATGTAGGGCGAAGTTTAACAAAGGCAAGGAAACAACACATGGATCCCTGGATTACATTCATGCTGATCTTTGGGGGCCTACAAGGAATCCTTCACACTCAGGTGCAAGGTATTTTTTATCCATCATTGATGACTATTCCAGAAAGCTATGAGTATTCATTCAGAAGATGAAGGATGAAACTTTTGAGAATTTCAAAAGTTGGAAGATTCTGGTCAAAACTCAAATTGGCAGAAAGGTTAAGAGGTTGAGAATCGACAATGGCCTTGAATTCTGCAACAAAGTGTTTGACAATTATTGTGTTGAGTCTGGGATTGAAAGGCATAAGACTGTAGCAGGTACTCCTTAACAAAATGGCTTAGTTGAGAGATTCAATCGAACAATTCTTGAAAGGGTTAGATGTATGTTGGTTAGTGCTGGATTGAAGAAGGTGTTTTAAACGGAAGTTGTTTCCACAACAACTTACCTGATAAATAGATGTCCCTCGACTGCCTTGAGAATGAAGACACCTGAAGAAGTTTGGTCGGGACATCCACCTACTCTCGACAGACTGAGAGTATTTGGCTGTGTGGCCTATGCTCATATTAGGAAAAACAAGGTCGAACCTAGAGCTCTGGAATGCATGTTCATGGGATACCCTGAAGGAGTTAAAGCTTGTAGGCTATGGTGCCTAGAGCCAGTTCACAGGAGGTGTGTCACTAGTCAAGATGTAGTTTTCAATGAAGCAGAGATGACTTTTAACAAAATTGATGATGTTGACGAAGAGCTAGAACAAGGATATATTCCTGTTGAGGTGGAGTATGTTGATGCTAAATTGTGTACCCCATATGAAGTCGAAGAAGAGGAGACTGATAATGGCTACCTGCTAACAAGAGATAGGTCGAAGAGACTCATCAAGCTACCTTAGAGACTTGGGTATGTAGATCTTATAGCTTATGCCTTAATCTCTGCAAGTGAGGTTCTAGACGAAGAACCTAGAGACTATAAGGAAGTTATGAGGAGTTGAAAGAAGACTGAATGGCTGAAGGCCATGGATGATGAGATGAAATCTCTTCATGATAACAACACCTGGGAATTGATCAAGAAACATGCTGGAGCCAGGTTATTCAGTTGTAAATGGATTTTTAAAGTTAAGGAAGGAATCGAAGGAGTGGCGTCGAAGAGATACAAGGCAAAATTAGTTGCTAGGGGGTTCACTCAAAAAGAAGGTGTCGACTTCAATGATGTATTTTCTTCTATTGTGAAGCACAGATCCATTCGAATGTTGCTTGCCATAGTGGCACAGTTCGACCTTGAACTGGAATAGATGGATATGAAGACTGCGTTCTTGTATGGTGATTTAGATGAAACAATCCTGATGAGGCAACCTGAAGGGTATGTCGAAAAAGGGAAGGAAGATTATGTGTGCAAGCTAAATAGATCCTTATATGTACTGAAACAATCTCCTCAATAGTGGAATAGGAGATTCGACAAGTTCATGGCACGCATAAGTTTTATCAGAAGTCAGTTCGACCACTGTGTTTACTTCAAGTTTCAACCAGGTAATTCATTTGTTATTTTGTTGCTCTATGTGGATGATATTCTAAAAGCAAGCAACAATGTCGAAGATGTAATGAGGGTGAAGGCTGAACTTAATAAGGAGTTCGACATGAAGGATCTGGGAGGTGCATCCAGGATTCTTGGGATTGACATCCGAAGAGATAGAAAGCAGTCGAGATTATGCTTATCTCAAGAGGCATACCTACGAAAGAATCTCGAAAAGTTTAGTATGTCGAATTCAAAGCCTGTTGTGACTCCAACAAACTCTCAATTCAAGCTGAGTATAGATCAGTGTCCCAACACTGATGTTGAAAGAGCTTATATGAATAGCATTTCATATGCTAATACAGTGGGTTCTTTGATGGATGTTATCGTCTGTACTAGGCCTGACATAACATATGCAGTAAGTCTTGTAAGCAGGTACATGGAGAATCCTGGAAAGGCTCACTGGAAATCATTGAAGTGGATTCTAAGGGACATAAATGGGTCTCTTAATATAGTCCTAATTTATGGTGGAGCCTTGGGTGAAGATAGTAAAGCAACAATCGAAGGATATATCGACTCTGATTATGTAGGTTGTATGGATTCCAGAAAATCTATTTCTAGGTATGTGTTCACTATGTTTGGGACAAAAATCAGTTGGAAAGCAACATTTCAGAAGGTTGTTGCCTTATCAACCACGGAAGCAGAATATATTTCCCTAATTGAAGTTGTGAAGGAAGAATTATGTCTTGAAGGTTTTGTAAAGGAGATAAAACTTCAAGGTCGGTTTATCACTGTTAAATGTGATAGTTAAAGTGCAATACACCTGTCGAAGAATTCAGCCTATCATGAGTGAACCAAGATGTAAGACTACATTTCATCATAGGGGTAATCGAGCGTGAAGAAGTCCAAGTGCTGAAGGTTTCGACGGATCATAATTTTGTTGATATGATCACCAAAACGTTGCATATTGCTAGTTCCTTGATGTTATAAAGTTAAACCCAAGGTGGAGATTTGTGAGATATTCGATCGAACTCTAGTATGGTCAAAGGGTAGTTTTTGGTTCGATAGGAATTAAGCATGAGGTCGAAGTGTATTCGCATGCTACTGTCGGAGTAATGCGTGTTGTAGTTGAAGTTTGTTCTAACATGCATTAGTCAATATTGCTAGGGTTGTTAGCATGTTGAATTGGACATTGCTTGTAAGCCCAATTGTTTAAGTTAGCTGGTACCCTAAGTTAGCTTGTAATGGATAATTGTTAAAAATTCCATTAGGTTAGTGTGCTATTTTTCTTATAAATAAGATGCTAGTTTCTCAATCTTGACATAAGGAAAAATAGGAAGATAAAATCCTAATTTCAAGAGAGAGAGGTTATTTTGTTATTCTTGTATACTTGTAATCTTGTTCTAAGTGAAAGAAAAGAATAACTGTTTATATCCAATCCTTGTTGTTCCTTGTTGTTTTACTTTGTTTTCTTTGTTAACCCTAATCCTTGTGTGTTTTTTGATCAAGAAGAAACCGTTTATACTTTGTTTCAAGGTATTCGATTCACAACAAACTCTATATTTAAATTTAAAGTGTATTTTTTTTCCTTTAATTAAAAATCGTAAAATGGTTTTTTATCTATCAAAATGTCTCAAAATTAATTCTTAACTAATTAAATTACTATAGCTAGTTCTACCCATCAAACCATCATAATATGCATTCTCAGCCTTTTTTAAAAAGTGGGTTTCTAACAAATAATGAATTTTATACGAAAGGAACAAATAATGATAATCTAACTAGTCATGCAAGAATAACAACGGGAAAGTAAACGACAAAAGAGCCTTGAAAAATAAGCTACACCACTAAAGGATAATATGTTATAGCTCGACATCAAAAACCATCATTAATAGAACATAATTCACCAAAGGCAACACAAGAAAGAACATCACACATAATTAGGTTAAATGCAATCAAAGTGATATTGCCTCAAGCAAATAATATGGTTCTCAAGTTAGTTGGAGAAAGTGCATATGTAAGTCAAAGACCTGCCAAGATACTATTTGTAGACAAATAATATACTTTTAGCTTCCAAATTCTCATCGTTTATGGTTACTCTTGAAAAATAGAATCATTTCAGGATTTTTAGATATACCATATCATTGCATGCTAAATTATAATAAGGAGGTCACCTCTAATCTTAACCAACCTCCCTTAAGAAGTAAAGATCTCAAAAAGAGAGGTAAGACCCCCTTGGTAAAATAAATGACCATCCAATTCAATTAAATATCATATATCACGAGTTTGCCTTCATGTTGCAAGTAACAAACAGGTGAAAAACATACTCAATAGATCCACGACACAAACCATGGGATAGAATTGACGGGTTAAGAAAAACAAAAATTTTAAATAGGCACTCTCTTGTAGGGATTTTATTTTAGAGAAATTTCAAGGATGAAACCCTTACTTTAGAGAGGGACCAATTACACCAAATATGGGAAAAATGTGATCCAGACTACTTAAGGAGAAATCGACTCCAAGGTTCGCTTCAATGGGGGCACTATAATCTAAAGCATCATAGATACCATTTTTGTATATCCAACACCAATGATCTCTATTTAGTGAGAAGATAGTTCCATGAATTTACAAAATAAATGCTCCTACAAATTCATGTTCCCACATAAACGTTGATCTTCGCCTTATAGATCTTGTTGCTCCTTTTTGGATTGGGTACATTGTGCAAAAAAAAAAAATAGTATGTTCAAATTGTTTTCTTGAATAAATGACACATGTGGGAACAGATGTCCCAACTTGTGTGCAACATCTGGCTCTTGACAGCAAGCCAATGTTGTAGCTGTTCAACGCGTTATTTTCTAGTTGTTTCAATTAGATTTACTGCAGATTTGTTGTTATCTTTTAACAATGCATTTATATTGATTTCTTTGATTATATTGGATGTGATCAAATAAATTTAAATGGATATTTAAATTTGAATAAGTCAAATATGTTTGGGGTATATTTGAAAAACAAATCTTAACAATATATCCAACAATTTTGGATGTGATCAAATGCCCATTAGAAAAGTTCAGAATCTGCATTGCTATTTAAAGAAGCTCATTCCAGCATTGAAGAAAGCGTGCGAGTGTTTAAGATTCCTTGTGTTAGGGTTTATCTTTGAGTCTTTGTTTGTGTTATTGTTCGTACACCACTCTATCATTTTCATTCATATCTTAAATCATAGAGTTTGATTTGTTTAGTTGAGTTTTTTTAAATATTTTTTTGATCAATTTGTTTAGTTGAGTTGTAATTCAATATTCAATATTTTGTTTATTAAGATGGTCACTTGGGATTAGTGATTGAGAGAAATTGAGAGGAGTTCTCATATTTAGGGGGAGTCCTAAATAGAAATTCACTAGGATTAAGAAGAGACATTCAATAATATGAGGCTGTTGTTCCTATAATACTAATTGTACTAATTCAAAATACTGAATTTCCTTTCTTGGATAGAGTTCCCCCAGACATACGTATGGTTTTTCCAAACTGGGCTAACGATTCTTTGTGCATTTTTATTACTTTATGTATTGATCATCTTGTATATCAATTATTTGTTAATCCTGGTGTATGATGTTGAATAAATTGGCTTAAGCATCTGGTCTAACATTTGTCCCCTTAAGAATAAAATTTCAATTGGCATCAGAGCATGCACCCTATTCTGCTTTAGTGAGCTCCATGGAAGATTCTTTATGTTCAAATGGATAACACTAAGGATGGAGGGTCAATCAATAGACTACCTATATTGGATGCCACAAATTATGATTATTCGAAAGCTAAAATGGTTGGCTTTTTTAAACCCATAGACAACAAAACATGGAAGGTTGTGGTAAAAGGTTGGAAATACCTTGTGATTATTTCTCAAGATGGTACATCAAGCTTAAATCCAGAAGGTGAGTGGACTGATGCAGGAGATGATGAAGCTATTGGAAACTCCAATGCTTTGAATGTTAAGTTCAATGGTGTTAACAAGAACATGTTTAAATTGATCAACACATGTTCTGAAACCAAAGAAGCATGTGAGATTCTCAAAATGGCTCATGAAGGCACGTTCAAAGTTAGGATGTTAAGGTTGCAACTCTTTACTACAAAGTTTAAGAATTTGAGAATAAATAAAGATGAATTTATCTCTGATTTCAACATCAGACTGTGTGACATTACCCACACTCATTTTGCATTAGGAAAGAAGAAGTTTGTAGAAAAGTTGGCCAACAAATCCTAATATCTCTTCCAAAGAAGTTTGATATGAAGGTCACAACTATTGAAGAAGCTCAAGACCTTAGCAACATCAAAGTTGATGAACTTATTGGTTCTTTACAAACCTTTGAGATGGATTTGAATGCTAGGTCTAAAAATAAGAGCAAAAGTATAGCCTTTGTGTCCAACACTGAAGAGAATGAAGATCAAGGTGAAGAAATTTTTCTAGAGGCTATATACCTTGTTAGGAGGAAGTCTAATAAAGCTTTAAGAAGGCTGGACAGAAGTTGGAAGACAAATGTCCCAGATAAGATGTCAGACATCAGTCACCTGAACAAGAGAAAAGATGGTCAGAAACCTAATAGAGGCAAATGAGCCCAATATTATGAATGTGAAAGTTTTGGTCACATTAAATACGAATGTCCTACTTATCTAAAGAAACAGAAAAAGGGATTATCAATCACTTGGTCTAATTTTGATGATGAAAGTGAATGAAAAATAGCTAATAAGGTGACGACTTTCATTGGAAAATATGACTCTTGTAGTGAGTCTAGTGATGAAGATATCTCAGTAGAAGAGCTAGCTGAAATATATATACATTTGCTCACTGAGTAGAAATAATCTTACTTAAGATAAGAGAAACAAAAGAAGACCATAAGTGCTCTACTTCTGGAAAAAGAGAAGCTTGGGTCAACCATTGCTGGTCTAGAAGAGGAAATCACATTGTTAAAGTACAACTTGATAATATGACAAAGTTTGTATGTATGTTGAATAATGGCTCTGATATGTTATATGAGATCTGACATATTGGGGAGAAAAAGACTATAGGGTTTAACTACAGTTCCATGAACAAAAAGGTCAAAATTCTCAGCATATTTCTTAACATGTGTACCCTCATAATAAAGGCAACAATAAATCATCTTGGAGGTGTCACCATTCTGTAAAATATGGCCATATAAGATCCTTTTGATATATATTGTAAGGATATCCTTAGTTTTATAGTCAGCCAAGGCACAACGGAAAGAAAGGGAGGAACACTTAAGTTAAGAAAGTGTGGAATCCAAGGAAATTGTCACGTGTCTTATAACACATACATATCTTTGAGATTTCTCAAGAGAATATTGGTATTTTGATGGTGGATGTTCAAGGCACATGACTGGTGAAAAGAGTTATCTTGAAGAGTTGAAGTCTTACTCTAACAATTATGTCCAATTTGGTGATGGAGCTAGAGGAAGTGTAATTTCCCATATGCTCCTAAGTACTTTAATTGTTGTCATTTGGAACATGTTGAGCTCTTATATACTATATTTGTTGTCAGTTGAGACAAATAGATTAATTAGTGAACTCAATTGAACTTAATTCTTACTCAATTCAATTTACCTTTATTAACAATTAAAAGAAGGTACATTTTGCTAACATTAATGAATAGTTAATTTCTCTCTATAAGAAATATATCTTTTTATACATTTTCTCTATTTTCCTCTTACCAACCATTTGCATTATTAGAAGTAGCAAAAAGGAAAGAAAAGAAGAAAGTTGGTAAGGAAACAAGAGAATAGAAAGAGAGAAAGAAAGAAGAAGAGAATGACTTGGAAAAAATAAGAATCATCTTGTTTCACCAAGAATCATCCCTAACTTCCATAATCTTCTTGATTTAAGATGAGTTCCTAGTTATACATAGTTTTGGTGGGGAAAATCTATGATTGAGAAATTATGGTTTGTGTGTTTTGCTATGATCGTAAAATTGATGTTAATATATGATGTTCTTGTTATTTTTCATTATTTGCTTGTGATATTGCATGATATTTGGTGTTTTTGATGCAATATGATGCTATGTAATGATGTTAATTGCTTATTCCTTCTTCCTATCATGTGTTATTACTGGTTTTGTTCTGGTTTTATCGATAGGCAAGGAACCGCTCGCTAAGCGAGTGTATTAATTCTCATGCAGAAGCAATTCTACAACCTTCTTTAGGAAATATCAGGTCTCGCTAGGTGTCGCTACTGCGAAAATCGGCGCCGGCTTGACAGGAGAGTCGCCACCGTGCGTTATTTATCCCTCAGAGCGGGAAAGGAAACGCTCGAAGTAAACCTCGCAAAGACGGGAAAAAAGTATGGTCATCGCAACCAAAACCTGGATTCGGGAGTCGGTTACGCAAGGGGAAGGTATTAGCACCCCTCACGTCCATCGTACTCGATGGGATCCACGCTTGGTGTTTATAGGTAAAAGGGTGTGTTATCTATCTACGCTAATGGCTGGTCTGAAAATAAAATAAAAGGACAGGACTCGACAGAACATACGGTGTTCTGGGCCTACGTATTCCCTCGTGCAATGGGAAAGTCAGAGTCAACGTAGTTCGGCTAACCACGGGTAAACAGGGGCTCTCACACAGCAGTGAGAAAACAAACTGGTCTCGAAGGCTCGGGAACCTACAAATACGATCTGGCCTCAAATGCACTCGGGCAAGAGAAAGGGATAACAATTAGTCGTTAGCGGGAAAGTCTCGATCGCACAGCCGCGAGAGAACAAAGGTTAGTCGTTAGTGTGCTCGCTAGGATATCGCATCCTATGCCTACATATCTTCGTCTGGAACGAAGAATCAGAGCAGCTGTAGTTCAGCTAACTACGGGTCAAGCTACTCAAAAACTCCTACAGAAAGGAAAGGGAAACCCTAGAACTATAGCTGAGAAACAGGGGAATCTATATACTGCTATCACACCTGGTTGACCATCCTAATGTCTATCATAACAACTCCGCAGCGGAGAAGTCAGAGCTCCTAAGGGATCATGGCAACAGGACTAAACTACAAACAAGAAACTGCAAAGTAAAGGAATACTGAAAATATGCATGAATGCAACAACTAGACAAACAAGGCACAGAGGCCGCAAACCACAAAGGCAAGGGAGCTCAGCTCTACCGAATACCAACAAGCAAAGCCACGCAATAACAAACAAGCAGAAGGAGGACCACCTCAACTTCTCATGCACACAAAGTCTACTTCTAAGATGCACCTATTCAGAACTATCTAGATGAACACCTAAGTCTAATGCAGCATAACATCACACAAGTCAAACAAATCAAAGAGACTAACCCTGAGCAGGGCCTCTATCTACAAAACAAGAAGCTACTCCTGGGCAAGGCCCCTAACACCTGAAACAAGCTCCTAATCCATCTCTTAAACAAAGCTCTATGCAACACCCTAAGCAAAGATCTAAGCAACAACTCTAACCAAAACCCTAAGCAAGAGGAATCAATCCCAGTCTCCAAGCTTCAGAACAAGCTTACCAGAGAAAGGAAGCTAAGCAGACAAGCTCATAGTGCTTTCCTCAGGAAAGTACCAGGAGGTTACTACTCAGGAGTCATATCCTATGCGGCTCGACAACTGTGATCAGTTTACATCCCTCCTCAGGAGAAATTAAACTCACATGAAGGCTCCGGCATCACGGGATACTTGAGAAAACCTATATGCACTAGGGGAACTAAGTGAACAGGCTCATAGGACCTTCCTCAGGAAAGTACTAGGAGGCTGACACTTAGGAATCGTATCCTACGTGGCTCAACAACTGTGATCAGTTTACATTCCTCCTCAGGAGAAATTAAACTCACAAATTGGCTCCAACATCACTGGATACTTGAGAAATCCTAGATAAACTAATGGAACTAAGTGAATAGACTCATAGGACCTTCCTCAGGAAAGTACTAGGAGGCTTCCACTTAGGAATCGTATCCCATGTGGCTCAACAACATGTGATCAGTTTACATTCCTCCTCAGGAGGAATTAAACTCACAAGTCAGCTCCAACATCATTGGATACTTACGAAAGAGGTGAGAAGAAAGAATGAAAGTCATTCATAGTGCCTTCCTCAGGAAAGTACCATAAACTCCTTTCAAACTTCAGGATCTCGAACCTCACAAACAGACAACAAGCTCCTAGACTAAGCCCCAATCCAATGCCTCTCTGCAAGCTCCAGCAGGACTTCAATCAGCTCCCACCTTCAAGAAGAACCCACAGGCCAAAAAAACCACAAGGAACTATCTCTGAAGTTCAACCACAGTTGAACTTCAAAGTCAGAAGTCACCAAGACTCCTCCTATCTTCAGGCTCAGACAAATCACATCAGGACACCCTACAAAAATCTAATAAAAATCTAATGGAGACCTACATGGCTCTAGGATAACATACTGAAAAATCAGAACAAAATTCAACACCAGATGAAAGAACTAAAATCAGCAACACAGACATATCCACAGACCAATTTATTCAACATCAATAACAGTGAACAAATGCAATTAAAATGAAAATGCATGATTAAGCTAATGTTTTTATACTATAAAATTCTATGCTGAATCACGAGTCTACAGAAAAAAGAACGGAATTATTTGACTAAATCTACCATTTTTTTATTAATTTTCTAATGATATGCATGCATTGAAAATATTAAAAAGAAATCAATTAAATGGAAAATATACCAAAATATAACAAACAAAAATAAAATGTCATTTTTATTTTTATTTAATTTTCTTAACATTTTCATGAAATGGCTGAAAAAAGAATTATTAAAATCACAATTATTTACATTTATTATGATTTATTTAATATGAAAATATAAAAGAAAAATCGAAATAAAAGAAAATGTGGAGGGTGCAAACAGCAAGGGTTATGAGGTTATTTCTAGCTGGGCCCTGAAGGGGGGTGCAACTAGCAGTTGGGCGCAGGGCCCAGATTTTGTCAAAAACCATTAGTAACTCAGAAAAGAAAAAAAAACGTCTGGGGGGTGCTATGAGCAGCTTATTTCAGTTGTTTCTACTACTGGGCTTAAACGAGGGGTGTCATTAGTAACTAGGGCCCAAGGCCCAACTCAACTCATTCAGTTCTCTCAAACAGGGGGGTGGGGAAGCAATTGAGGGGTATATGCGCAGAAAATACGCTTGGGCCTAAGCCCAGTATCCAAACCCTAGTCCACTACTCAGGGAACAAAACCTGATTCCTTCACCAAACCCTAGCTACTGTTCATCATCCTTGACCTTGCGCCGTTCACTCTCTTCGTCTCTCCCTCATCTCTTCTCTATCTGAAACCCCTCTGATCTCCATCAACAACAAACACCAACCCAGCCACGTAATCAATCTAAACCTAAACGTTCTATATCATCATCAAACACAGCATCAAGATCAAACCCCAAATCCCAGCGTCATCCAACAAACCACGCACCAAATCAAATCCTAAGAACCCTAACTACTCTATGGATCATTGCAAGCAACACACTCTACAGAAAAACACGCGAGGAGTTTCAGAAAGGCATACCTGGGGATATTTGAGCGAACTGGATCGTATTGGAGAATGAAGTCCCTTCAACGAAGATCCAAGTCGCGTACGACGATGGAGCGAAGATGAAATTGAAGGATGGCTCTTGAAGGTGACGTTCTGGAAAAAAAAATGTACGAAGGTTTTGAGTGTCTGAGGATCTTCTGGAAATCTTGCTTGAGGAGGATGAACGTCTGAGATGATTTCTGGAAAAGTTGCTTGAGGAGGATGAACGTCTGAGATGATTTCTGGAAAAGTTGCTGAAGGACGATGAGTTTCTGGGAGAAAAAAAAACTGACGAAGATTGATGTTATTCTGGAAAAAAACTGATGAAGATTGATATTGTTCTGGAAAAAAACTGATGAAGATGATGAATGTCTGGAAAAAATTGGATGAAGATTGTTGGCGATTTGAGTGGTGGATGAAGAACGGAGAAGAAAGAGGAGAGGATTGGATGGATTCTGGGTTTTTGGTATCTCCGGCGGAAATGACGGTGGCCGGAGTTGGTTTACGGTGGCCGGCGGTGTGCAGTTAGGGCTGATGCATGGCCGCCGGTGGGGGGCTCCGGCGAGGATGGGAGGAAGACAAGTGTCTCAGGGAAGGGTTTGCATGGGCTACACGTGTCTTAGGGGAGAGAGTCAGAGTGAACGCGTGGCGTGGGGATTGAGAAACGCGTGGGGCCTCCTTCTGAGCAACACGTGTCACTTTTATACCACTGAAAATGTTAGAACTTTCTAGAAATTTGCTGAACGAATTGGCTGCTTTCTGGACTTTTTGGACCACTGATGAGAACTGGGCCTTACAAAAAACGCCTCTGGGCCCATTTCGAAAATGAATAAGAAAAACTGTAAAAAAACTGAATAAAAGACAAATAACTCTAATTACCTAATCAAAACAATTAACACCTAATTATCTGCTTAAGACTAATCCTAAAACAGAATTAATACCTAATTAAACTAATTTCCTAATCAACTCTAAAAAATGATTAATGCTCTAATTAATTCCATATCATCCTAATTAAACCTAAAAATCAATTAAGATCTAATTAAACTCTAAAAAAGTCAATTAAACCTAATTAAACTCTAAAAAGTCAATTAAAGTCTAATTAATTCTATATCTCTACTAACTCTATTAAACTCCTAATATCATTTAATATCAATTAAAATCTATCATTAATAAAAGAAAAAAAACTATATTATTTTCTATATTATCTAAAAATATTAAAATCTATTTAAAAATCTATACAAAATTCCTAAAAATGATTTAAAAATTCTTATAAAATCCTAAAAAGGAATTAAACCATTAAAAAATGCAAAAACCCTATTTAAATTCCAGAAAAATCTGTAAAGCCTATTAAAAATTCACAAAAGCCTATTAAACCCTAAAACTGCAGATGAATGCAAATGACCGCCATAACAGAGCGCACGAGACCAGATCGAATCGAACAGAGAGCCCCGAGCATCAGAATATCACCAGAATCACTATGCAAGCTGAAAATCACCGAGGAGCGCACAATTTCCTGAAAATAAAACCCTGGTGATCTGGACTGGGTCTGCCATATCTGATAGACAAAAATCAAGCTGTAAACTCTGATATCCCCTGCTTGTGCACAAATATCACACGTCTGAGCTGCGAATATGAATTTAAACCATGAGTCAGATAGGAGAATCGGTTGGTCAAATTTTAGGGTGCAACAGCTGCCCCTATTCAAGCGACTTGGACCTGAAGGGTTTGAAGAGCGCTCAACCTTCAAACATTCAGAGGTACGAGACGGTTGAATACAAATGAAACCCGAAAATTTGCCAACCGCGAGCATATACTGTCAACTTCTTGGGGAATAAAGTCCAGAAAACCGAGTCCGGTTATTGCGGCACCAAACTGATTAATCATCTGATAAAGAACTCCTGATTGAATACCCGTTGCTTGTGATACTCCATATAACAAACCCTGAGGGCTATAACAACATACCTGATCCTCTCACATTGCCTACTGATAGGCAGGAAGAGAAATATACTCACATCGCCCAAAGATGGACGGGAAGACACCCTGATCTCCATATTCACATCGTCTACTGATAGACGGGAAGAAAATACTCTCCAAATTCACATCGTCTACTGATAGACGGAAAGACACCATAATCTCCATATTCACATCGTCCAAGGATAGACGGCATCATTCTGATCGATGAATAAATCAATATTCTCATCGTCTAAGGGTAGACGGGAACAAAGCCTGATCGCATACTCACATCGTCTAAGGGTAGACGGCATCATCCTGATTGATGAACAAGTCAATTCTCATCGTCTAAGAGTAGACGGCATCATCCTGATTGATGAACAACTCAACATTCACATCGTCTAAGGGTAGACGGGATCATCCTTAATCTCCATACACACATCGTCTAAGGATAGACGGGAAGAAATTCATAATCTCCATATTCACATCGTCTAAGGGTAGACGGAAAGACACCATAACGCAATTCAACACCCTCCTTTGAATTTCAGAATTCTTCTGTCTACGGGAATTGATGGAAAGATCAACATCTTTGAAGGGGCCACATCGTCAGTATGGACTGACGGGAAGAAAGCCACCTTTTAAGGAACCATGTCGTCAATAAGAATCGACAATCACGAAAACTGAACATTCTTCGAAGAGCCTCGACATCAATAAGGATTGATGGTCAGAAAAGTACCTCTTGAAACGTCATCTCATCCAATAACCAGAAAGAAAACCAATATCCAAAATCATTTTGAAACCCCTCAACAACCAAGGATAGCCGGAGAAGACTCGCTGGGGAAACACCTCATCATATGTATGATCTGGCCATAAGAAACCCGCTGAACCGTAACTCGAAACTTCACATCGTCTGCTGACAGACGGAAAGAAAAACCACTTGCTAGAAAAGCTCTATTCTGAACCTTTATTGAAAATCAACCAAAACTTCACATCGTCTACTGATAGACGGGAAGAAAAGCACATCCTGGGGAAACTCCTTCTTGAAGCCTTACTGTGATCACCCGCAACTTCACATCGTCTATGGATAGACGGAAAGAAAACCACATTCATACTCAAGACGTCTAATGATAGACGGAGAAGTCCATTTATTGGAGGAGCACATCGTCAATATGAATTGACGGGAAGAAAAGCTTGCCGATATTTGATAACTGCTTGATCAAAGCATAATTGTTGTATGATCTGAGATACAAATAATCTGCTGAACTGTCTGAATACTATTGCTGGATAGCTGCCCCTGAACTGATCACAGAGTAATTCACGCGCCATATGAGGCTGATAGAAAATCTGACTTATGCTTCGTATGCCTATGCAAATGCTTTAGTCTTTTTGCAGCGTAATGCTCCATTCTGGATGGAAATGCTACGCATTTTGGCAATGATATGCAAGTATGATGCAAATATGATAATAGTATGATGATGCATGCAATATGCTAGCAGGCTCGAGCTGCCGGAGAAGGCCGGGTACAAAAAACTACTTCAGCAAAATAAATGCTGAAGGTGAGGCCAACTTTGCTGGGGATAAACTGGATATCACTGAATTATCCTAGCAAAATAAATGCTGGGAGAGTGAAATCAACTCCGCTGGGGATATTGGGCACTCAACCGAACGCCTCAACGAAGTAATACCTTGCTGGGGAACATAATTCCACTGCTAAATAGCAGACGTGCTGAATATGATTGGACTCCTCTGGGGATAGCTTACCCGTACCAATGACAAATTGGACTTTGCTGAAGACAATGGAGGGAGTCTTCCCGCGTACTGACGACGCTCGGATCTGGAAATTGATGCGCCAACCCGGATTGGCTTCGCAGTAATCGAAAACATGGATTTGAGCTCTTAAGCTATCTTGCTGGGTCAGGTACCACTAACGCTGAAAAACATCCTTCATGAATACACAGCCTTTTAGTGAAGAGTTAAGGGATAGTGACACAACTTCCCGCATTCATCTCGCTCTCATCTGCTCGAATAACCCTGAATGGCCTGTGGGTACGGAGAACAACAATCCTTTTGCTTCTGATATGCCCCAGCCTACGGGATCTCCGTGGGGATAGTCCCTGAAAGGAAACCTGCAAATCTGTTCCTTGATGGTCTGATATAACATGCCTCAGTGTTCTGAACTTCTGAGAGATACTTCACCTCACTTGCTTCTCGCACAACCTTTGCGCGCTTAAGATGGTCTGCCCCTGATTAGCTGATCCAAAGCAGTACCTCCTGACTACGACGCATTCACCGAATCTCAACCTGATTGCCCCAGAATAACTGACTTCGAAAAAGCTGACCTGACTGGGGATCACAATAAAGCTTGCCCCTGCTCTCGGAACATTCGGGCATTCTGCATTCTATCTTGACCATACTTTCCATTGTAGGAAACTTTTCTGCTGTCAAGCGCTTACTCGCAAGTAAAACAAGTTGTTATGCACAAAAGATGTATTAATGCAACACATATGACAGCTTTTGACATCCAATCTGTTCACTGGGAAAAGGAAAAACAGTTTATGGCATATAATGCACAAAACATTTATCAACATCAGTACCAACATGGTAAGAGGAACCTTTTTAGGAGTCAGAATCGACGCGACCTTTACCGGAGTATGCTTTCGAAACAACCTGCTTCAATTAGGACTTTTGAAGGTTGTAATGTGGTCAGGTTCACGGTTTTGAAAAGAAAGGATAAAGGCTCAAAGTTTGCTTTAACCCACCCGTTCTCCTTGATGTTCTCCCATCCTACGTTCAGCTAATTCGACCTTAGCGCTCACCTCTCCGAGGTTGAAAGATAGGAGTGATAATTCGAGAAACCTTTGGATTTTGGAGTGACAGCCACTCACTCTTTCGTCTTTGACATTTGTGGTCACGCGACTCGTATTTCCATCGAGGATTTTTCTTTTGATCCTTTTCACCTTTTTCTTTTCATATCCCTAACTTTTGCCTGGACTGACTCCTTTTGAGTTTCTTTTGATTTTTTTAAGTCCAGCGGGATGCCCTCATTTTTGCCTAAGTCATTTGTTTTGAAGTTTTCTTGACTTAGCGGGCTTTTGATTTCTTTTTCATTTTTTCTTTCGAACAAGTCGTGTGACACGGGTTGTCTGGCTTTTTGGGAATGATGTGGCTGTCCCACTCTTGATTGAACCATTGTGGTCTTTTAGGCACGACCTCTAGGGGTGTGATTGATCCTTGAACGGGCACTCCTTTTGCAATTTGGACGCTTAGTCAAATTAGCTAACACCTACCCTGCCCCAGGTTATGATTGAGGGTTTTTCGTTTTCAGAAAGAAACTCTTACTACAAGGCTCAAAGGGGTTGACAGGGGATTATCTTCCTTATATCTCCGGTGTTTGGGGATTTGAAACAATGCCTGTACATCATCAGCAGGTTTCATTTCAAAAGCATACAATCGGTAGTTGCATGTCGGTCATTTTCGTCATCCTCCCCAAATTCTTCTTAACCGAACGTTGGACATTTGCAAAAACAGTTAGTGAACATGAATGGATTTAATCAAAACATGCATATTTATTTCATTATCATCAATTGAAATGAAAACAACAAGTTTTACCAACAAGTTTACAAATTCAAACAGGAAAGCAACTACAAATGTAAAGAAATGACAAGCTAAAACAAAGAAAACATGCTAGCTTCTGAGAACCGGGCTTTTACACATCTGCCCTGCTGCTGAACCAGCTATCTTTATTAGAGGCAATTCGATGCTGTCTTGATCTGCTTTCAACGACTTAACCAAATTATAGAGCCCTTCCTCCTTCATTCAGATGATTCTAGGACCTCTTGGCCCGAAGCTGATTGCTGCACTATCAAGCAAATCCTGCACTTGGTGCTTAAAAGCATGACAACTTTCTATATCGTGACCCGGGGCTCCAGAATGAAACTCACAGTGCTTGCTTGCGTCATAACCAAACGGGGGAGTTCCCGTTATTGGTGCCAGAGTTCTTGTCTCTACCATATTCAATCCCAACAATGTCTGCAACAACTCGGCATATGTTGAGGGAGGCTTCTCAAACACTCTTCTCGGCTTGCCACCCTGGAATCTTCGCTGAGCCTGCGGTGCACCCTGCTGAGGCTGCTGCTGCTGGTATCGGGTTGACCCTTGAACACCCTTCGTAGCAAATGCAACATTGGTTTCTTGACCTTCAATGTACTGATCAGCGCTCTCCTTATGCTTAACCATTTTCTTTCTTAGATCTGCCCCAGGAATAGGCAACAGCTGTGGGCCTGGAGATTCTGACACCATGGAGTCCAGGATACGCTTTTGACCCACTGCAGCTTTAGAAACATCTGTCATCTTGGCATCGACTGAGACAGGAGCAATGTGCACTGCTACGCCGCCCGGCGTGAATTCAATATCGTACGAGTCAATCAGGTCTTGAACATTGTGCTTGAAAGCATGACAACCCTCGATGTCATGTCCGAATGCCCCGGAATGAAATTCACATTGCTTACTGGCATCGTACCCTTGAGGAAACGCTCTCGTTGGTTGTGTCAACGTTCTTTTCTCAACCAGATTAAACCTCAATAAGATCTGCAAGAGCTCAGCATATGTCATGGGCGGTGCCTCAAATATTCTCCTTGGCTTCCCTTCTTGGACCCTCCGTTGAGCCGGATGTATCTTCTGTTGCTGCTGCTCAGGTTCCACCTGCACAGGTGGCACGAGCTTCTTCATTGCGGCTTCAAATAGCTGGTCGTCTTCTTTCCTAAGCACATTCTTGACTACCTCCATGATCAAGCTCATCTGGGTCTTCAGCTGACTGTTCTCCTCCTTGAGAATCTTCTGCTCCAGACGCATTTCTTGCATGTCTCTCATCATCTGCCCCAGCTGGCTTTGGACTTCGATCAATTCACACTGATTCTGTTCCATATCTCTGAAGGAATTCCTGCAATAAACTGGACGATGAGGAAATAAGGCCCACGGTTCTGATATACCTGCTAAATGATAATGCAGCGTAGCAAGCGAACACACATTCATAACGAGATAAAGAGAAACTCAAGCTATAAGCATACAGACAAACATCTCCCACACATGTACAACCAACAAAATCAGCAGGTAAGCACAAATGAGTCTGAATATAACGACCCCAGCCAACAATCCTGGTGGTGGTCGGCAAATACTGATGCACAACAGCTAAACGGGTTAGGCAGGGAAAACAGATGCGACACCCGGCACAGAAACCTCTAGAAACTTCCCCCATATTCAACTGAACTCTCCGATTGACAATCTTCAGAGCACACACTTCCTGTGGAGTCTTCCATGACATTAACTGACGAACCCCCACAACTGGAAGATGGAAAATCATTAATCTGAACACAACCCTGAGAAGTGATGCAAATACGGCTAGAGTCTAACAGATCTTGAATCTGACTTCTAAGCACTTTACAATCATTTGTTGAATGCCCCTGTGCCCCAACATGGTACTCACAGCGGGCGCTGGCATCAAAACCTGGAGGATATGGTGGAATCACCGGCTTAGTCTCTTTCGGTACTATCAATCCACTTCTGACCAGATCTGGCAACAACTGACTGTACGACACTGGTAGTTGAGTAAACTGCCTCTCAGGTTTCCTTGGTCTTCGTGGATCATGCTGACGCGATCGGCGATAAGATGATCGTTGACTTGAAGTGTCTGAAAACTGATCCTGAGATGCTGGAGATTCTGAGGTGGCGTCATCTCCTTCCCACTCTTCTTGAGAACTGACAACTGACTCAATCTTATTAACTGGGATGCAAGGAACACCTCGAAACTTTCCACTCCTGAGTCCTCGCTCAACAATCTCTCCCAGCCTCATCAGGCCCACAAAGTTGGTGCAACTGAACAATTTGTCGAAATAATGGCCTTTCAGAGTACCCAAGAAGATGTCAACCAGTTCCCTTTCCGGAAGCGGTGGTTGAACACTAGCAGACAATTCTTTCCATCTTCGCAAATACGCTCTGAATGATTCATTCTTCGCCTGAGACAATTCTTGCAGATCTACGAGACTAGGAGTCAAATCCAAGTTGTAATCGTACTGCTTCATGAAAGCTCTGGCTAAATCCACCCATGATCGAATCTGATTACTCTCTAATTGCACATACCACCTCAACGATGCCCCAGTCAGGCTATACTGAAAGCAATGGATCATCAATTTGTCATTTCGCACAAACGAAGTCATCCTTCGACAGAACATCATCAAATGCAGCTTTGGACAGCTATCTCCCGTGTACTTCTCAAATTTCGGCACTTTGAACTTGTAAGGCAACACCAGGTCAGGAACCAAACACATGCCTACAGCATCCAGGTTGACAGCGTCTTTGGCTTTCAGAGCTTTCATTTGCTCTTCCAACACTCGGACTCTTCTATCCTTGTCAAGAGCTCTCGGATCTACTAACCCGGTCATTAGATTATCTCTCCGGTAATTCATCACAGGGAAAGCAACATATTGATTGTTAACAGGAGGATAGCGTTCATTTCGGACAAGAAACTGCTCATGTTGATCTCGGTTCTCAACAGCAGGCTGCACAACTTGGTCTGCAATTAGATTGTTCGCTTGCGGGAAGCCTTCCATAGAATCATACTGATGGTTGGGCGCCGTGGCAAACCCTGCCAAAGTGTTGGGAGACTGGAAATTGCCCTCAGACATAGCTACCAATTATCTGCAACTGACTACACTGCTCGATTCTGCTTAAATCTGCCTCAACCCCTTGGTCGTCTTCACTCTACTCTTGCCTCAAACAATTCCCCGAGAATCTCTTTCTGGTGAAAACAAAGGCTGGATAAGTGCTCTGACCTGCTAAATGCTATGCAGTATGATTTATGCAAACAGAAATACAAAAATGCTAACGTGCATGTGTGCATTGGAGATATTTTCCCTCCAATTCCAGTGTCAGTGGTAGCAAGACGAGATAAACCATAGAGACAATATTTGGAACAACCCTCATATATTGATCAGAATAACAGTCTTGTCAAGAAGTTACATAACTATGCTCCATACAGCTGATATGATAAGGAGGATCCCAGCCAACATGCCTGGTGGTGATCTCAACATACAGAATACAAGAGAAAAATCAAATACGGGTACGGTTGCGGAAGTCTTCGACCATCTTCTTTGTCTCTGCATGATCTGGTTGATAAATCAAACCTTCTATCAGTCGATCCCTCTTCCTGACCGTCCCCTGGATGTCTCTGACAAAGTCTTCCCAAGCCTTATCATTGGCACCATCCCCAGGTTTGGGTCTCTTGGCATCTGCTCTATGCTGGAAATCTTCCAAATTCTTCATGGCATCTGTCAACTTGCGCTCGGCCTCGTATCGGCGACAGGCTTCTTCTTCAAGCTCTTCGTTCTTCACTTTGACCTGTTCTTCTAACTGAGCTACCTGTGCCTTCAGCCCTTCTTCTTGCTCCTTGCGCTTGGTCATAGTGAGATCCCAGTGTTCTCTGAACTTGGCTAGCTTTGTGTAGGCCCTTTCCAGCTCTTGCTTCTTAGTGGCCAACACGCTACTAACTGAGTCTACATCTAATTCCAGACGCTTCTTGGTTTCAGTCAATTCCAATAGCGTAGTCTTCAGATGTTTCAGAGTTTCAGCCTGTTGCTTAGAAATATATCCTGTTTCAATCTTTTCATGCCGAAGCTGGGCGTTCTCCTGCTCTAAAGCCTCTTTAGCCCTGGCTAGCTCTTCTTTCTCCGCCATCAGCTGCTTGTAAACCTGAATGTCCACAGTGGTAGGCTCTTCTACTGGAGGACGCAATGGCTGAACCGCTGGATACGGCATAAGGAACTTCACAGCTCGCTCACGAATCCATTCTTCATATGGGCTAGGACCTCGAGTATCTCCTCTGCTACCTGAAAGCTTCCCTCTCTTGTGCAAGTTTTTCCATGCCTTCTCGAGCTTGGTCAGCATCTCTTTCCCTATTGCCCCGGTGAGATACAGAGATTCCTGTATCTCCTCGGGCTTTGGCGCTCCTTGAGGTATGTACCCAAATTGCTTGATTAATAAAGAAGGGTTATAGTTGACACAACCTTTCCTTCCTATTAACGGAACATTCGGGAATCCTTCGCCTTTGAGTATGACTTCAGCTCCGAATACCTCTCTAATGACCCATACCACGTTCTCAGCAGTCAATCCCATTAAGCGCTCGGGCCATCCTAGAGAATTGATAGAGGTGACAAAAGGGCCTGACTTAGGCAAATGACTGGTGAACCACCTGCATAGGAGAGGTACACAGCAAGACACGTTCCTTCCTCGTCGCTTTTCATTCTGGTAGTGAGTTGAATGGTGGATATCTCCCAGCAAAGTAGGAACTGGGTTCTTCGCAGCCAAAATATAGAAGGCATCAGAATCAACAAAATCAGGAATGTTCGGGAATAACACGATGCCATACACACATACAGCAAGGATGACGTCAAAAACACCCCAGCTACCCTTCTGGGCATACTCTCGAGCCTTCTCCACTAAGACATCCAACGGAAATCCCCATACATCTCCTCTTCTGATCATCTTCCCAGACAGCTCAGACTCTTTCAAGCACAGGATGGCGGAAAGCTCAGCCAGCTTAGGCTCAGCGTCCGTACGATAAAAAGGCATTTGCTCACGGATCGGTATATCCAGAAGTGCAGAGTACTCCTCCAGGGTAGGAGCCAAAACGAAGTCGGGAAATACAAAACACCTGAGCTCCGCGTCGTAAAACTGTAACAAAGTATAGATGCCGCTGGTCTCGTAAGCAGATGGCTGATAAACGTAGGTCAGAATCCTCCCATATTTCTTTCTGAAGTCACCCATTCCTCTCTTCTTAGCAATAGCAATCAACTCTAACAATAGACTGATATTCGGCGACGGAAACTTGTAGGGCAATACTCTCTTCAGGTTTTCCATGTCTTGCTAGGAACAAACACCAGAACTGGAAGGGAAAATATGTACCTGCAATACACACACGTTAGTTGAATGCTGATGGTAATGCAATGATGCAATATGACAAATAATGCAATCTGCGAACACAAGGGCTATGCTGTAGCCTGAAGAGGAATATCTCTGTGATCAAGAACAGAAAACCATCACGGTCATCAGAACCCCATGTCACTAACTACCATCTGATACTCGAAATATCAATCCCCTGGTAAGAAAACCATCTGAACCTCTGTATCTGACGAGAATACCATCTGATAATAGCCTCAACCTCAGATAAGAAACCCATCTGACCCAGACAACACACCTGGAGATGAATCAAGAACACCATCTGATAAAGGTAATGAACCATGGTTTCTGAAGGCCAGTTTTCCTGCAATAACCCGGTCCCTCTCACAGGTAGGATAGACCTAATCCACGGACAAAGGTACGGCATCCTATGCGGTCATCAGCGTCACAGACTTTCATGAGTGACGATACGATTCCCAGAAGGAGTGGCATCATCAAATCATGAAGAGGCCTCACTTAGCTGACTTCCAAATGATCGGTCCCCAGAGTCGACAACCCTCGCGTCTGGACTCCCCTCAGATCCTCAGGACCGGAAAGGAGCACCTCTGCAAGAATCTCGTCTGAGCGCAGATTTTCGTAGGGAACTGTGCCTGCTCAGCAGACAGGTCCGTCTACTACTTCTCCACAACTATATCTAGGTGTGTACTCAAGCCCAGGTCCGGCTTCTCACTCACAGCATCCTCCCTTTGCCCACGGCAATAATCATGATAATATAATGCTGGAGAATAAATGCGGAAAGGTAAAGGTACAGAAAAGTAAAGTGCAGAAAAGTAAAACACAATATGCACAACACCCAACCAATAAACACCCAAGCGCTAGGATTGACTCGCGTAGGGGATGGGAAACGGTCCCAGCATAAGGGATGGGAAAAGTCCCTAGATGCTATAATTCCCCAGCAGAGTCGCCAGCTGTCGCTACTGCGAAAATCGGCGCCGGCTTGACAGGAGAGTCGCCACCGTGCGTTATTTATCCCTCAGAGCGGGAAAGGAAACGCTCGAAGTAAACCTCGCAAAGACGGGAAAAAGGTATGGTCATCGCAACCAAAACCTGGATTCGGGAGTCGGTTACGCAAGGGGAAGGTATTAGCACCCCTCACGTCCATCGTACTCGATGGGATCCACGCTTGGTGTTTATAGGTAAAAGGGTGTGTTATCTATCTACGCTAATGGCTGGTCTGAAAATAAAATAAAAGGACAGGACTCGACAGAACATACGGTGTTCTGGGCCTACGTATTCCCTCGTGCAATGGGAAAGTCAGAGTCAACGTAGTTCGGCTAACCACGGGTAAACAGGGGCTCTCACACAGCAGTGAGAAAACAAACTGGTCTCGAAGGCTCGGGAACCTACAAATACGATCTGGCCTCAAATGCACTCGGGCAAGAGAAAGGGATAACAATTAGTCGTTAGCGGGAAAGTCTCGATCGCACAGCCGCGAGAGAACAAAGGTTAGTCGTTAGTGTGCTCGCTAGGATATCGCATCCTATGCCTACATATCTTCGTCTGGAACGAAGAATCAGAGCAGCTGTAGTTCAGCTAACTACGGGTCAAGCTACTCAAAAACTCCTACAGAAAGGAAAGGGAAACCCTAGAACTATAGCTGAGAAACAGGGGAATCTATATACTGCTATCACACCTGGTTGACCATCCTAATGTCTATCATAACAACTCCGCAGCGGAGAAGTCAGAGCTCCTAAGGGATCATGGCAACAGGACTAAACTACAAACAAGAAACTGCAAAGTAAAGGAATACTGAAAATATGCATGAATGCAACAACTAGACAAACAAGGCACAGAGGCCGCAAACCACAAAGGCAAGGGAGCTCAGCTCTACCGAATACCAACAAGCAAAGCCACGCAATAACAAACAAGCAGAAGGAGGACCACCTCAACTTCTCATGCACACAAAGTCTACTTCTAAGATGCACCTATTCAGAACTATCTAGATGAACACCTAAGTCTAATGCAGCATAACATCACACAAGTCAAACAAATCAAAGAGACTAACCCTGAGCAGGGCCTCTATCTACAAAACAAGAAGCTACTCCTGGGCAAGGCCCCTAACACCTGAAACAAGCTCCTAATCCATCTCTTAAACAAAGCTCTATGCAACACCCTAAGCAAAGATCTAAGCAACAACTCTAACCAAAACCCTAAGCAAGAGGAATCAATCCCAGTCTCCAAGCTTCAGAACAAGCTTACCAGAGAAAGGAAGCTAAGCAGACAAGCTCATAGTGCTTTCCTCAGGAAAGTACCAGGAGGTTACTACTCAGGAGTCATATCCTATGCGGCTCGACAACTGTGATCAGTTTACATCCCTCCTCAGGAGAAATTAAACTCACATGAAGGCTCCGGCATCACGGGATACTTGAGAAAACCTATATGCACTAGGGGAACTAAGTGAACAGGCTCATAGGACCTTCCTCAGGAAAGTACTAGGAGGCTGACACTTAGGAATCGTATCCTACGTGGCTCAACAACTGTGATCAGTTTACATTCCTCCTCAGGAGAAATTAAACTCACAAATTGGCTCCAACATCACTGGATACTTGAGAAATCCTAGATAAACTAATGGAACTAAGTGAATAGACTCATAGGACCTTCCTCAGGAAAGTACTAGGAGGCTTCCACTTAGGAATCGTATCCCATGTGGCTCAACAACATGTGATCAGTTTACATTCCTCCTCAGGAGGAATTAAACTCACAAGTCGGCTCCAACATCATTGGATACTTACGAAAGAGGTGAGAAGAAAGAATGAAAGTCATTCATAGTGCCTTCCTCAGGAAAGTACCATAAACTCCTTTCAAACTTCAGGATCTCGAACCTCACAAACAGACAACAAGCTCCTAGACTAAGCCCCAATCCAATGCCTCTCTGCAAGCTCCAGCAGGACTTCAATCAGCTCCCACCTTCAAGAAGAACCCACAGGCCAAAAAAACCACAAGGAACTATCTCTGAAGTTCAACCACAGTTGAACTTCAAAGTCAGAAGTCACCAAGACTCCTCCTATCTTCAGGCTCAGACAAATCACATCAGGACACCCTACAAAAATCTAATAAAAATCTAATGGGAGACCTACATGGCTCTAGGATAACATACTGAAAAATCAAAACAAAATTCAACACCAGATGAAAGAACTAAAATCAGCAACACAGACATATCCACAGACCAATTTATTCAACATCAATAACAGTGAACAAATGCAATTAAAATGAAAATGCATGATTAAGCTAATGTTTTTATACTATAAAATTCTATGCTGAATCACGAGTCTACAGAAAAAAGAACGGAATTATTTGACTAAATCTACCATTTTTTTATTAATTTTCTAATGATATGCATGCATTGAAAATATTAAAAAGAAATCAATTAAATGGAAAATATACCAAAATATAACAAACAAAAATAAAATGTCATTTTTATTTTTATTTAATTTTCTTAACATTTTCATGAAATGGCTGAAAAAAGAATTATTAAAATCACAATTATTTACATTTATTATGATTTATTTAATATGAAAATATAAAAGAAAAATCGAAATAAAAGAAAATGCAATGGAGGGTGCAAACAGCAAGGGTTATGAGGTTATTTCTAGCTGGGCCCTGAAGGGGGGTGCAACTAGCAGTTGGGCGCAGGGCCCAGATTTTGTCAAAAACCATTAGTAACTCAGAAAAGAAAAAAAAACGTCTGGGGGGTGCTATGAGCAGCTTATTTCAGTTGTTTCTACTACTGGGCTTAAACGAGGGGTGTCATTAGTAACTAGGGCCCAAGGCCCAACTCAACTCATTCAGTTCTCTCAAACAGGGGGGTGGGGAAGCAATTGAGGGGTATATGCGCAGAAAATACGCTTGGGCCTAAGCCCAGTATCCAAACCCTAGTCCACTACTCAGGGAACAAAACCTGATTCCTTCACCAAACCCTAGCTACTGTTCATCATCCTTGACCTTGCGCCGTTCACTCTTTCGTCTCTCCCTCATCTCTTCTCTATCTGAAACCCCTCTGATCTCCATCAACAACAAACACCAACCCAGCCACGTAATCAATCTAAACCTAAACGTTCTATATCATCATCAAACACAGCATCAAGATCAAACCCCAAATCCCAGCGTCATCCAACAAACCACGCACCAAATCAAATCCTAAGAACCCTAACTACTCTATGGATCATTGCAAGCAACGCACTCTACAGAAAAACACGCGAGGAGTTTCAGAAAGGCATACCTGGGGATATTTGAGCGAACTGGATCGTATTGGAGAATGAAGTCCCTTCAACGAAGATCCAAGTCGCGTACGACGATGGAGCGAAGATGAAATTGAAGGATGGCTCTTGAAGGTGACGTTCTGGAAAAAAAAATGTACGAAGGTTTTGAGTGTCTGAGGATCTTCTGGAAATCTTGCTTGAGGAGGATGAACGTCTGAGATGATTTCTGGAAAAGTTGCTTGAGGAGGATGAACGTCTGAGATGATTTCTGGAAAAGTTGCTGAAGGACGATGAGTTTCTGGGAGAAAAAAAAACTGACGAAGATTGATGTTATTCTGGAAAAAAACTGATGAAGATTGATATTGTTCTGGAAAAAAACTGATGAAGATGATGAATGTCTGGAAAAAATTGGATGAAGATTGTTGGCGATTTGAGTGGTGGATGAAGAACGGAGAAGAAAGAGGAGAGGATTGGATGGATTCTGGGTTTTTGGTATCTCCGGCGGAAATGACGGTGGCCGGAGTTGGTTTACGGTGGCCGGCGGTGTGCAGTTAGGGCTGATGCATGGCCGCCGGTGGGGGGCTCCGGCGAGGATGGGAGGAAGACAAGTGTCTCAGGGAAGGGTTTGCATGGGCTACACGTGTCTTAGGGGAGAGAGTCAGAGTGAACGCGTGGCGTGGGGATTGAGAAACGCGTGGGGCCTCCTTCTGAGCAACACGTGTCACTTTTATACCACTGAAAATGTTAGAACTTTCTAGAAATTTGCTGAACGAATTGGCTGCTTTCTGGACTTTTTGGACCACTGATGAGAACTGGGCCTTACAAAAAACGCCTCTGGGCCCATTTCGAAAATGAATAAGAAAAACTGTAAAAAAACTGAATAAAAGACAAATAACTCTAATTACCTAATCAAAACAATTAACACCTAATTATCTGCTTAAGACTAATCCTAAAACAGAATTAATACCTAATTAAACTAATTTCCTAATCAACTCTAAAAAATGATTAATGCTCTAATTAATTCCATATCATCCTAATTAAACCTAAAAATCAATTAAGATCTAATTAAACTCTAAAAAAGTCAATTAAACCTAATTAAACTCTAAAAAGTCAA
>CAWUDS030003863.1:7500-34117 GCA_963859935.3 Lathyrus sativus
GTACTTATTGGTTGTGAATATCTGAATAGGACAAATCCCCCGTGGATCTCTTTATTTGCTTCAAAACAAGTGGGCTCGGTCAAGGGCAATATGGATTCTCGATATTAGGGGATCTTCTCAATTGAAAGATCCCCTAATATCAACTTGAGACGACGAGAAAGAAAGTATCTATTTTATTTCATTATTCAGTGAAACCAATCGTTCGTTATTGGAAGAGATAATAACAAGCATCTCGTCTGGGAAAACCCATTTTTTTCTCAACAATGTCTTTGTGATTTGAGCCAATAGGGTTCTGTTAGATAGGAACACATTTGATAAATATTGATAACTTTCGTATAGAGTAGTAGAACGAAAAAATTCATTTGATACTGAAGTATTGGTTGTAAACCATCTCTCGCGATCAATCGATAATCTCAAATTCTGTTCTTCCATATCCTTCCTCAACCATCTTTCATCTAGATATTTCCAATAAGTTTTCTTGGTTTTGGAAGTCAAAAGTATCTGTTCCTCTGAAGAAAATTCTTCTTGATGTGAAAACACAGGATCCTCATCCTCTTGGAATAGCAAAAAGAGTGGATCTCCGGGGTCCCAAATGAAATGGCTTATGTGAAAAAAGCCTTGTTCGTTGGAAGATCTCACTCGTGTCTGGTCCTGCATGGTTCCATCCTGCAAGAACTCCGAATCATTCTCACCCTTTTCATCATAATCATCTTTGTCCTGAAATGACCCTTCCCCATAGGGAAATCTCAATTCATTGGACCCTTCGTCAAAGAGAAAGCACCAAGGGCGCCACAGTCTAGGAGCCCAAAGTATGTTTTCCAATAATTCCTCCATTAGGTCTAGCTCTAGCTCTAGCTCTATCTGTTTCGGGTCGTAGACTCCGACTCCTTCCCCTTCTTCGAACCCCGGTTCATATTTTTTATAGAGAAATCGTTCACTATTATAAATGATAGAAGAAAACCCATTTTGAAGCATCTTTAAGGGATTTCTTTCGGGCCGAAGAAGCAACGGCACTCCATCATTATCAAACCGACTTCCTGTCTCGGAGGGTCCCAGCAGAGCACCCTCTATTTCTAATAGCCCATGAACTAGATCAGAATCATTCTCACGGAGTCTATAAGAAGCATCATTGTTTTCATTAGGTCTGGGTACAGAAAAAAAGTCTTCAGCGACCGATCCGGCAGAACAACTCAAAAGATAAAGAAGTATAGTTAATTTCTTCATGCTTCTTCCAAGTTCGACGTACCATTTGTACAAAGAAGAATCCCCCTCCTGACATGCTGTCTTCTTCATATAGATAGATATAGGATCTATAGAGCAATTACTGAGAAGTAGATTTTGTGAAACAACCCTCCCTATCTGATAAAAAAGGATCCCATGATCCTGAATCTCTCTTATATGAGATCTAAAATTCCAAGTTTGTCTATGAAGAGCAAATCGAATTATATTAGTGTCTATAATAGATTTCTTTTGTATAATACTAATCGATAGCGCCTCATTAGTAAGTGCTACAAGATCAGGTACATTAGAACCTAGAGTTATAGACCCCAATCGATTAGTATTGAATATTTGCTTTTCCAAGTGAAATCCCCTAGTATATGAAAGAGTAAAAAAGTGCTTTCTTTGTTGTGGAATAAGAAGCCTTCGTACCTTAATGCATGTATTTAATTTATCCGTCCCTATTAAACAAGGGTCTACTTTTTCTGGAATATGAGTAGAAGCAATAACAAGATTATTGCTAGTAGAACCTTTTTCAGAATCTCTGGAAAGAGAGTTCACTAATATACCCAGCGATAAGTCATCCGACTCCTTCCTATCGAAATCATGAATGTTTGGAATCCAAATTATGCAAGGAGACATTGCTTTTACTAATTCCAATTGAATTGTGAGATAAAACCGGTCTAGTTCCTTTTCCGGTATGATATCGCTAGATACCGGATCCTCCATACTTAGAAACTTCAATCGGCTATCAAGCTTACGGTCGAAATCGTCGCTATGATCCCTTTCATAATTCTCTGGATTATAGCAACTACCCTCGTAATCCGGTAAAAGACTGTAAATGGTACCCTCTCTTTGATCAAAAAGATCGTCCTCATCATAACTCGTATCAAAACCCCTAGGAAAGTTCTCCAGGAACTTGTTTACAAATACTGTAATGAAAGGAACATAGGAGGTTGTCGCTAGAGATTTGAGCAAATAGGATTGTCCAGTTATTATAGAACCTATCACTAAAATACCCCTAGAAGGGGATAGGGCTAAGCGTAGCGAAAAGGGTTTATCATGAGATGGGAAATCCAAACAGCTAGCCCTACACGGGATTTCTGAATAAGTGATTGTCTGATAATGAGCGAGGAATACCCGTCTTTCTGCTAAGCAGGATGTATTGAACTCATAATTCATTAGATCCTTTTTATGAATGTCAATTAAATATCGTAAGTAAATTGTTCCCGGTTGTTCAATCATTTGATAACCAGAGTTATTCTTTGATAACTCATCACTATTAGTAAGACTCACTAAAATTTGATCCATCCTTTTTTCTGTCGTTAAGGTAGAGAAAGTAAGCAAGAATTCTCTTTCTTTATCAGCAATTAAATCACTATTCGCGATCCAGGATTCTATTTTATCAGAAATGCAATCACTATTCATGTTTTTTCTTTTTTTTATCAATGAATAGATTTCTTTACTTGTATGACTTAAATGTCTCGTATTTTTCAAAAACGCGATTCGATTGATGGGATTTGGTAGAATCCTTATGAACTTCATGAGATTAAAACCTTCACCCCTTGGGACGCCAGAAGGCGAACCTCGTCTTTCTTCTCGAAAATTTTCGAATTGTTTTAGAGCCATTCGAAAAATATACTGTAACCAGAAATATTTTTGTTCTGATGTACCATACCTATCCAGAAGTTTTTTCAATTCAATGATGTAGGATGGAATCATCAACGATTTGACCTGTTCGAACTCTGTCTGTAACTCATTAGAGAATCGAGAAACAAAGGAAAGATGTGTATGAACTAAATATCCAGTAATAAGAAGAAGTAAAAGGATTGAAAACAGGAACTCCTCAATATTTAGTGATCTCAGATGTGTCGATATGAATGGTGACTCATTATTTGTGTGAAGAAGATCTTTTTCGTACACCTCTACAAGAGACTTATGTAAACACTTACTCCAAATCTCACTTATACGATTCCGTTGTCCAATACCCAGTTTTTTCCGAAGAATTGCCTTGGCTCCATGGATAAGATTAGGCAAAATAGATAACATTTTTTTCCATTTAGGACTCTTCTTTAGTATCACAAATAGGTCTGAAAAAGTATGTATAAATAGTAAAAGTAGATTTTTTTGCCCTGTCGTGGTAAGGAGCGACGGTATTATATACGGGTACAATGGCTTCAATTTGGAGAGAACGGTTGAAAAACTACTCTTTCTTTGAAAGTTTCTATACATCTGCCCTTTTTTAAGGAATTTTTTTAGAGGTTTTTTTTTCCTCTTTTCGGATGGTAAAAATTCCTCAGAATATAGAGTATATGAATATAGAGTATATAGAGTGTCACGCAAATCAGTGTCAAGCAAATCTATGTTTAAATCGAAATCCAAATACGTATGCAACTTTTTCCATTTTGGATCAGACAGATTAATAGCGGAAAGACGATTACAATAAGTTCTTTCAAAATTCACTATTTCTTCCTCTGTTAGAGGTGTTCCAGAAATGTCCGCAATAGCTCTAGGACCGCGAGTTGGAAAATGGAAAGATTTGTACAAGTCATATCCGTCATCACCACTTTGCGGAAAATTATTTAATATGTTAGAGACCTCTAACTCGCTTGGTGAAATAGTATCTCTGTCCAAAAAAACATGTTTTTTTTTCCCGTCGCCAAAAGAAAATATTTTCTTTCGACTGAACAAGACATTGAGGAATTGTTCATACAAAAAATCATAATTACAGGACCTTTCCCCATAAAAAGAGAATCTTTTCTTACAATCGAAATCTTGATTATTCAAGAATCGAAGTCGATTTACTTTATAAAAAGAGGAAATCAATGAACTTCTATGAAAACATTTCACAGGATTCAGCCAATTGTCTTGATTTGCTATCTGATTGATCAATAATTTCGATTTTTGAGAAGTATAATAGTCATCCAATAATAGGGCTTTCTTTTTTTTCAAATGAACCGTTTGCAGACCCATTGATTCTAACAACTGATTCCCGAGTGCATCATTCATACGTTTCAATTCATCCATATGGATCTGAGACCTATGAACGGGCATACTCCCAAAACTCACCAAGAAAAAAGGAACTGAGTTAGAGAAAAAGGGAAGAAGCTTGGACAAAAACAAACAAAGTGACTTAGAAAAATTTTTTTTGTCGATAACCTCAGACCAATCAATCGAATATGCATTCATATGTAATCGATCGAACACTACTTGAAAACGGCTATTCTCCTCAGAAATGAAATGGTCCAAATGTTCCTGGAAATTCTTGCTCCCCTTGGACCATTTGTATTTATCTGTATTTGGATCCTTATTCACGGATCTCTCGGTTCGATAAATAAAAAGAAGAGGATCAAAGCATTTCTTCTGACTCTTTTTCCAATTTGAGAAACGTTGATTGATCATGTGTTTCCTTAGAGGTATATGATTATGAATATCATTTTCATACCTTTTAATTACATATTCTAAGTTGCGATTGAATCGATTACCTTGAAAAGAATTCCCACAAGAGGTCTGGACCCATTTTTTTATGATCTTTGGATAAAAAGATTCATTCGCTTCGTAAAAAAGCCGAGGCAGAACCAATAAAGATTTCTTTTTTGATTCATCCCTGGAGTTGAATACTTGATTTACAAATTGTTTATCATCAATTTTCGACAAATCAATAGAAAAAGAGAATCCATTATGATACACCAGATCCGGCTTAGTTATTGAGAGATTGAATAGATTTGCCATTTCTTGAAATCTCTCTTCTGATTGAAAATCGCGATGTAACAAGTACCCCCCCCTATTCTGGTCATGGAATAGATCAAATAAACCAAAAACTAGCTTTTTGTTCAAGAATGAAATATGATTTGGAACTGTCAAAAGTTTCTCCTTTGCAACCCTATCACATCCTCTATCGGATGAAATAGGATGAATTGAGACATTATTTTGTAAATACATGATTATCTTAACTATATTGGCTATTTCTTTATTTTCCGATTGCCTCGAAAGAACAAAAGAAACATCTTCTTCTTTTTTAAATAATTTTATATCTTGAGCGGACTTCTCAGTAGGATTCAAATCCAGATGAAGTTCTGACCATCTGTCGCCGAAAAAAGAGCAATTATCTCTCTCAGATATATTTTTTTCTTTTGGACCAGACAGGAGCGGAACAATCAACCTAGTCATGACCAACCTATTGATATTGAACGAATCTTTTGAGTCTTCCAATGGATCATTCCCGGATCCAATGGAATTGATTTGTATAGGAAGAAGCCCTGTCAAATAAATATTTTTTTTTTCGATCATCTTTCGATTGTTAATACGATATATAAGGATCGCTAGTAGAAATAAGACAAAATTCTTGATCGTGAAATATCTTGTTAAACCGCGTGAAACTAGGATACTCCAAATTCTGGAGTCTAAGAGTTTGATAAAACTCTCTTGATGGAAAAAAATGTGAATGACAGATATGACTGAATGGAATTGTGTCCAGGAATCTGAGAAATAGGAAGAATTCTTGCTCTCTCTAAAAATGTCTCGCAATTCTAAAATCCAAATGTCTAAGTCATTTTTCTTCGTTTGATTCATATATCCCCCTTTATTTAAAAAAATTAAAAAAATTTGATGTATTTTTTTTATCGATTGTTTTTTCTATTCTATTTATTTCTCTTTTCTCTATGTATTTATTTATATCTAAACTGAGATATATCATCATACCAGCAACTTGATTTGCTATTTCACTCTCAATCTCTTGCCCTAAAAAAAGGATTCTGTCGTAAAAAAGTTGATGGTATAAGTCAACCCAAGTAGCTTCATCCTCGCCAGGAATTTGAAAGGCTACCTTTGGAACACCTACTGGCATAAAAAAATGATGAAGTTGTCTGACACCAGCATGTTACTTTGATGTCAAATTGTGCAGATTATAGATATTTATCTATGATCTATATATCTATTTTATTTTCGATTCCGAAAAGAATATGAAATTCAGAAAATAATATGAATATTTTAATCTTCAAGTTTTTCGTTTTACTATGTATATCATATTAAGTATAAGATATAAGCTTTTTCCAATAGAAGAAGTTTGACCCCTCCCATTAATAATTCCCATTATTAATGTTTTCGTTTTCTTTATTGGTGGGGTCTTATATATTCCATTTTCATGTGCCTCACAACCCGAAAGAATTCGGGGGGAGGGGTCATTTCGTTTTTTGATCTAGAATGAATAGTTTCAAGAGATGAGAGAATTCAGAATACCCACTAGAAATACTAATCCAATCCATAAGGATGTAGCGGAAAAGACAACATTTTTGTTACTTGACCAACCATCAGGAGAAGCAAATACAACAGGTACACTAATTAATAAAATGGATGAAGTAACAATTAATGCAAAAACAGCTAATTGAAACGCAATAGTCATGTTTATAATCCTCTAATTTACCAACAAAAGAACTATACCATTTGATCCCCCAACCCCTTTTCTTTTGATTTGACCCCTTCCAAAAATAAATAAAAAACACATTCTCATTATGGGGGGTTTTATCATGAATCCATTGATTTTAGATGACACTCCTTATTGAGGCATGAATCGAGGGGTAGTTTTTTTTTTTTTTACTTCACAAAAGAGCATGCTGGATCATGAATATATAATATATAATATATATGGATAGAGAACTAGACCAATAGATTCACACTGGATATCTTTATCATAGAGAAAAGGGTATTAATTTGTATGGTCATGTTCTCTTGAGTGGAATAAAGATAAAATAGAAATTAGCTTTTGGAGAGATGGCTGAGTGGTTGATAGCTCCGGTCTTGAAAACCGGTATAGTTCCAAACAAAGAACTATCGAGGGTTCGAATCCCCCTCTCTCCTTTTTCTTGGCGAATGGATTTTTTTCTTTTATTGATTTAAATTGATTTAAGTTGGCTCGGTTTTTTCGGGCTCGGCTAAGTGGTGATATAGCCGAGCCCGAAAAAAGATTAGATATAAATGAATTGAAAAAGAAAATATTTTTTCAATATGATCTCCTCGACTCAACTCAATATGTATACTAAAATCAAAGTGATTCTTACGTCAAGCATTGGATTTCATGTCTCAATTAAGAGGAGTCATGGAAAGAACAGGCTCCAAATCTCTATCAATTCCTTTTTCAAATCCTGCGGCAGCTGCGCGAGCTCTTCCCGCGTGCCATAAATGACCTACGAATAGGAAGAATCCTAGAACAAAATGAGAAGTAGCTAACCAACTTCTAGGAGAGACATAATTGACTGCATTAATTTCTGTAGCTACGCCACCCACGGAATTTAAAGAACCTAAAGGAGCATGAGTCATATATTCTGCGGAACGACGTTCTTGCCAAGGCTGTATATCTTTTTTCAGTCTACTCAAGTCCAAACCATTAGGACCTCTTAGAGGTTCTAACCAGGGAGCACGCAGATCCCAAAAACGCATAGTTTCTCCTCCAAAAATGACTTCTCCGGTCGGAGAACGCATTAGATATTTACCTAAACCGGTAGGCCCTTGAGCGGAGCCTACATTAGCTCCAAGACGTTGGTCTCTAACTAGAAAAGTAAATGCTTGAGCTTGAGAAGCTTCCGGTCCAGTGGGACCATAAAACTCACTAGGATAAGCAGTATTATTAAACCAGACAAAGCAACAAGCTATAAAACCAAAAACGGCTAAAGCACCTAAACTATAAGATAAGTAAGCTTCCCCAGACCATACTAGTGCACGCCGAGCCCATGCAAAGGGTTTGGTTAAGATATGCCAGATTCCACCAAGTATACAAATGGAACCCAACCATACATGTCCCCCAATGTATATCTTCCAAATCGTCCACACTAACAATCCAACCTTCTCCCCCAAAAGGCGATTTTAGTAAATAACCAAATATAATGCTTGGACTAAGGGTTAAGTTGGTAATTTTTCTTACATCTCCCCCTCCTGGAGCCCAGGTATCATATATACCCCCAAAATAAAAAGCCTTCAATATTAGAAGAAAAGCCCCTATACCTAACAAAATTAAGTGAATACCTAAAATAGTAGTCATTTTATTTCTATCTTTCCATACATAACCAAAGAATGGAAAAGATTCTTCAAGAGTCTCAGGTCCCAGAAGTGCATGATAAATACCGCCAAAGCCCAATACTGCAGAGGAAATTAAGTGAAGTACTCCAGATACAAAGTATGGAAAGGTGTCGATAACTTCCCCTCCAGGACCTACCCCCCAACCTAGAGTAGCTAGATGGGGAAGTAAAATTAAGCCTTGTTCATACATGGGCTTCTCGGGTACGAAATGAGCAACTTCAAATAGGTTCATTGCTCCGGCCCAGAATACTATTAATCCGGCATGGGCTACATGGGCCCCCAGTAGTTTACCGGATAAATTGATAAGTCGGGCATTCCCGGCCCACCAAGCAAAACCAGTCGTTTCTTGGTCACGACCAGTTAAAGGTAAAGTTCCATTAAAGAGCGTTTCCACGTGGTAGAACCTCCTCAGGGAATATAAGGTTTTCATGAGGCTGATCTTGAGCCGCCATCCACGCACGAATACCTTCGTTTAAGAGAATATTTTTGGTGTAGAAAGTCTCAAATTCAGGATCTTCCGCTGCGCGGATTTCTTGAGAAACAAAGTCATAGGCACGTAGGTTCAGGGCCAGACCGACTACTCCAAGAGCACTCATCCATAAACCAGTTACTGGTACAAATAACATAAAGAAATGTAACCAACGTTTATTGGAAAAAGCAACCCCAAAGATTTGGGACCAAAAGCGGTTAGCAGTAACCATTGAATAAGTTTCTTCTGCTTGGGTTGGGTTAAAAGCACGGAATGTATTTGCGCCATCACCATCTTCAAATAAGGTATTTTCTACGGTAGCGCCATGAATAGCGCATAGTAGGGCAGCGCCCAATACACCAGCAACTCCCATCATATGAAATGGGTTTAATGTCCAATTATGAAACCCTTGGAAAAAGAGAATGAATCGAAATATAGCTGCTACACCAAAACTAGGCGCAAAGAACCAACCAGACTGGCCCAGTGGATAAATCAGGAATACAGAAACAAAAACAGCAATTGGACCGGAGAATGCGATTGCATTATAAGGCCGCAATTGAACAGATCGAGCAAGTTCAAATTGACGTAACATAAAACCTATTAATCCGAAAGCACCGTGAAGAGCAACAAAAGTCCACAGACCACCTAATTGACACCAACGGGTCAAATCTCCCTGTGCTTCAGGACCCCACAGTAACAACAAAGAGTGTGCTAAACTATTAGCAGGAGTAGAGACTGCTGCAGTTAAGAAGTTACAACCTTCCAAATAGGAACTTGCCAATCCATGAGTATACCATGAAGTTACAAAGGTGGTACCTGTGAACCAACCCCCCACGGCAAAATAGGCGCAAGGAAAGAGCAATAGACCGGACCAACCCACAAAAACAAAACGGTCCCTCCGTAACCAGTCATCCATAATATCAAATAAATCATTTTGATCTTTGGTAAATTTACCAAGAGCTATAGTCATAGTAATCCTCCTATTCAACTACTTCAAACCATTTCCGAACACCTCCTAGGATTTTCAACGATGGAACCTTCGAGGCTTTTTTCATTTTATATAGAATATGATTTCTCGTAGACTGTCCCTTCTTTTCTACTGGGGTTCGAATAGAAAAATTCTTTTTTTGTCCATTGATATCTAATAAATCCATTAACTTAATTAATTGGCTTATTCCTTTCTATTCTAACAAAATTCCCTAAGTCATGACTCGAAAATTGTCTTATGACTCATAAATCCTAGAAATACATTTTTTAAAGAACTATTCCAAAAACAAATGATCGATCGCTTTTATTACTCTCGTTACCAGCGGATCCCCAGACATACTACTCTGCTTTTATCAAATAAGATTCTTTTTGAATCTTGTTCGTGAAATTAAAAAAAAAAAATAGTTTTCTATATTATTCGAATTTGTATGTCTAGAAAACTACTAGAGGATCCTATTTTTACTTTCTATTTTACTATTTTTACTTTCTATTTTACATTGATTTCTTTTATTGTATTCTTTGTTCTATTTTTCTGTCATTCAGATTAATCTAATTCCGACGTATACCCTTTACTTGCGGATCGAGGTAATAAATTGGACTCTTTTTCTCTATTTATTTTTTTATCTATCTGTCCTATTTTTGAATATTCTAGGGAATTGGATTAATAATAATAGATTCTAACTGAAAGTTTCGTCCAATAATTGCCTTCAAAATCTCGTATGCATCATAGATATGAAAACCAAATGTTTGATACTCGAAGTCATGATTGGATGGATTTTTCTATTCTTTTTATAGACATATCTTCTATTTTTATAGACCTATCTTAAAGAAATAATAGAAATCAATTTTGATCTTTTCTTGTATTCGGAAAAAAGATATTTGGAAGTCAAATGACTTGTCTGTTGGAACTTAGAATAAGCCCTCCCATTGGAGGAGAGGAGTAGCAATTGATTCCTAGGAACAATAAGATATTATCCGAAATATAGACGGATTCTTGCAGAGTTCGAACCAAAAGGGTATTAAAAAGAAAAAAAGATACACTGTTCGAATTTCATTTCTATCCACCAATTGGAATATCAGAATAGTGGATATAGTTCTGATTCAATAGGTTAGGTCCACTTACTTTTTTTAGAATCTTTCCCTTTATTGGATTGGAAGAATCCAAAATAGGAGTATATGACAATTAAAGCAAAGAAAATATCAGATTCTAAAAAAAGAAATATATATAGAAAAGAATACTATTTCCCTTTCTAACTAGAATGAGTTTACTCTATTCGAATGATAACAATAACTTAATAGAGTTTAAATTCTAAATTGGATTTTTTATAATGAAATTCAACTATTCATTAGTTTTTTTTATTTTATTACAAACAGAAACTTCTTACAAATATCAAGAATATTTGTATATCTTTCTTCAAATAGAAATACTACTGTTATCATTTTTTGATCAAAAAAAAGCCCTTTATCAGATTTGAACCGATGACTTACGCCTTACCATGGCGTTACTCTACCGCTGAGTTAAAAGGGCGCCGTTTGAGTCAATTCCCGAATACAGAATCAGCCAATATGAATATGAATATGAATATGAGTTGAGTACATCTATTTCAAATATTTCCGAATCTTTGATAAATGGATTCTATCCTGTCCCTTAACTCAATTCTTATTGATCTTCATCCTTTTTTATTTTACTCCATTTCCGGATTCATTCTCATTTTTTTATTTCCCTACTTAGTGTGAAATAGAAATATACCTAATTCAATCTTCTTAACACTGAATGAAAGTGAACGAAATAAGGTGTTAATGCCCCCCTGTTCCAGCAAATCAATTATTTCCAGAAAGGATTCTATGTTTATTTTGGTTTCTTTCGCATTACTTCGTTTTATTTTGTATTTTGTTGAATTCTAGATTGGTGATTGGAATGAACCATTTCGAAATCGAAAGGGTGAATCCAAAAATTGTAAGGAATTCTGAAAGATGGGAAGATCCTTCTGATTGAATCATTCTATTGACAATTTCAAAAAACTGTTCATACTATGAACATAGTAGAATGGAGGTCGGGCAAGGCTGCCCCCATCGTCTAGCGGTTTAGGACATCTCTCTTTCAAGGAGGCAACGGGGATTCGACTTCCCCTGGGGGTAGGATACTACGAAAGGAAATGGATCAGGGATTATCAATAAAGACTAAATTGGATTCTTCCTGCTGGGTCGATGCCCGAGCGGTTAATGGGGACGGACTGTAAATTCGTTGGCAATATGTCTACGCTGGTTCAAATCCAGCTCGGCCCAAAAATAAAATATTTACGGATCCACCATGAAATGATAGACCCCATTTGGTGTTCTCTTAAAATCACCAATGGGTTCGGATACACAAGATTAGAATCTCGAGTCCTATGTGTTTTTTCCATATTACTTACATATTTTTTCCACAAATTAGGATTTTGCAAAATTCCTATCGGGATCTGTAAGTTTAAAGTCTAAGGAAAGGGTTAAAGTTAAAAAACAAAAAAGACTCTTTTTTGTTTCCTTGATTTCTTGATTGATTTATTTTTAAATCAAGTTGGCAATAACGAACGGATTGCGATGCGAGTCATCCGTGTCGATAAAGTGCAGACCCATCCAAATAGGAATATATATAGAAGTAAGCCCCAGGGGTTCGAATCTCAAATAGAAAAACAAAGAATTTGGATGAAATTGTAAGAATATATATGTATACTATACGACTTTTTCCCTGGGATTGTAGTTCAATTGGTCAGAGCACCGCCCTGTCAAGGCGGAAGCTGCGGGTTCGAGTCCCGTCAGTCCCGATGGATACAAATCCAAAAAATATCAATGGATTTAGTGTATGAAAGGGAATAAAAATAAAAAAAAAATATCATTTCTAACGGGTATCTCCTTTTTTCTTTTTTAGTTTTAGGGAAAGGTTGGGACAAAGAAAAAGGACTTTTGGATTGCATCAGAAAGTCATTTTCTTATTTGGTATGGATAAAACATCTTCCGATGTTATACTATTCAATTCTCGACCATGAATTCTTGATTTGATAGATCACATATAGTTATTCGTGATATGGATCCGATTGGATATCATCGAGATCCTATTTATACCATTGAATTTAGTGAAGAAATATTTTTTATTTCTATGGGATTAAATCCCGAAGTATTTATTAGAAATTAAAGAGAAAGAAAACATAGAGATTATGGAAGTAAATATTCTCGCATTTATAGCTACTGCACTCTTTATTCTAGTTCCTACTGCCTTTTTACTTATAATTTATGTAAAAACGGTAAGTCAAAGTGACTAATTTTACTGAAACATGACTTCTTATTTCTTAGCAATGATTGAAGAAAAACATGAAAAAAGGATTTCTATTTCTTTTAATCTTTGTTTTAAATAAAATGATCAGACTACAACCAGCAGAATTCTATTAACCATATAGTAGAAAGAAATCAAATCTATTTCTTTCTACTATATTCTCTATTACGGTAGGAGTAGGATAAAAATAGAATGTTTTACTAAAAAAAAAAGAGTTCCTATGGAGGAACCAATTTATCATTTTCTTTTCATATGGATATATGGATATCGATCTATAGATATATATGGAATGTAGGCGTCCACATTTTTCTTTATTTCATCTAAATCTATTCTATTTGTATTGGTTCCAATCAATCTGAAATAATTCAAAAGCAACGCCATTTTTATTCTTCTTAGTTTCATTTTTAGATTTAAGATTCTTTATCAGAATCCCGGTAACTAATAAATAAAAATAAAGAATCTTTTTAGTATTCCAAAATTTAAATAGATTAAATGGAATCGGAATCCGTTTCCAATTATCTTGATTCCCGGGATATCAAGATGGCAACAATTTAAATATTTGTTTGATTCAAAGAGTTTTTTTTTCAATAAGATATATACATGGAATATATTACACCACTGGAAGCAATACAAGAGAATTTCTAAATCCAGATAGAATTGCATTTCATTAATTAGTATTAATAAAATAACTCAAATAGTTCAAAACTGGAAGAACTCAGCTATAAAACAATTGAGACAGTTTGATCCCTTAACTCAATTAGTATTACCTTTAAAGTCCACTTCTTCCCCATACTACAAGGGAAAGGGAAAATGTAAAAACTACCATTAAAGCAGCCCAAGCAAGACTTACTATATCCATGTCAATTATGTCTCCTATCTATATCAATATGATCAATATGAAGAAATTCTTTTATTAATTCTTTTTTTATTGTTTACTTATTTTTCTTGTATTCTTTTAGTTTTTCACTAAAAATTGGAGAATATCTTCTAATAATAGTGGAATCGCTGGTACAGAGTCAAAAAAGGATTCCATTCCGTCCTAACACCATTGACGAAACATCCAATTAGAACATATAGCAAGTTCTTATCCGATTTGGAGTAGAATTGAAAAATTGAAAGCATAAATAAAAAATATACTTAGAAGTAGTAAGGTAATGAATCCTACTAATAGGTAGGAACTATGTTTTCTTTCCCCCCCCATTTTAGTAAGTAAAAAATAAAGAATCAAGATAGATTCTTTTGCATACTCTTATTTGCATCTGTTCGTTCCATCGGATCTAATCCTTATTGTATCTCGATTCGTTCTCTAAAACAATTGGAAAAGAGCCTATTCAATTCTTTTACTATAGATTACCCCAAAGAAAGAGTTTTCTTTTTCTTAGAATGGAAATGGAATAGAAATATATTTCTAATATAGACTCATGATTCTATTTTTTTTTTTAAGTTAATTAAGAAAGTTGTATTTGGTGAATTCAATTCCCGCTTTCATTCCTTCACTATCTATTTCGACATAAACAATAAGAGGACTCTAGGAAAAGACAAATTATCCATCCTAGAATCCTGTTTTCCCTTTGTCTATTTCTACTTTACTTAATATTCTGTACCTACCTATTTTTTTAGGTTTAGTATCGAGTTAATTCTAAAACAATAGAAATTAGAGGATTTCTAGAACATTAAAATCCGAAAACAGCTACATAATCATATGGTTCGAATTAATTGTGCAGTTGAAAAAAAAAAAAAACCAAGAACCAAATAGTCTTCTTCACAATATACATACTATGACTGAACTAATTCTACGGTACAAGGAATTTTCTAAATATAGTATATCTACAAAAACTAGAAAGAACCAAGGGTGTTTACAGAATTTATCAACAAAAATGGAGTTCTTTTTACCAGCTTAATATGTTGATTAATTCAAATTCCTAAAAATTCATTTCGAACAATTGAACCTTCTCAAATTGTTTCTTTTTAAGAACCAAAAAGATTTGTGCCAAAATAATAGATGCCAAGAAGAGCAAGAGACCTTGGACACGTAATGGATCTTGAAGCACTATTTCTGCATCCCCCTGACCAAATCCACCCACATTAGGATTACTCGTTAATGGTTGATCAAGTTTGATAGATTCACCCTCTGAAACAAGAAGTTCTGGTCCTGGCGGTAGAATATCAATCACTTCACGTCCATCTGATGCATCTACTATCGTTATTTCGTATCCACCTTTTTCTTTTCGTATTATTTTGTTTACTACACCTGTTGCTGTAGCATTATAAACATTATTATTACTTTTGCTTCCGTCGGGATAAATCTGACCCCTTCCCCTGTTCCCGCCTACGTATAGAGGATATTTTAAGAAGTAAACATCTCTCTTAGTAGCAGGATCTGGAGAAAGAATAGGAAAGGTAATTTCACTATATTTTTTCCCAGGAACGGGGCCTATCACAAGAATATTTTTTTTTGTGGGACGATAGCTTTGAAAAGACAAATTACCCATCTTTTCTTTAATCTCGGGCGAAAGACGATGAGGAGGGGCCAATTCAAAACCCTCTGGTAAAATAAGAATAGCTCCTACATTCAAAGCCCCCTTTTTACCATTAGCAAGAACTTGTTTCACTTGCATATCATAAGGAATTCGCACAACTGCTTCAAATACAGTATCGGGAAGTACCGCTTGTGGAACCTCAATATCTACGGGCTTATTAGCTAAATGGCAATTAGCACATACAATCCGGCCGGTAGCTTCTCGAGGATTTTCATAACCTTGTTGGGCAAAAATGGGATATGCATTTGAAATGGGTGCTCGAGTTATTATATGGATCATGAGCAATACGGAAATAGATCGGGTAATCTCTTTCTTTATCCAAGAAAAAGCATTTCTAGTTTGCATGGTCCAATCCTTGATCCTGAAAATTTCTACAATAAGATTAGGTAGGGAACTGGCACAGTTCCCTATCCATGATTCTGCTATTTACTCCAATTATTTGCCTATAATATAGGAAGAATACGAGTAAAACGAAAATGAATAAGTGAAATTTGGAATGTTTAGCTTTTATATAAAAGCTAAACAAATTTTAGAATTGGATCAGTGGGTCCTTTTTTCAGTCATTCACGGAATGGAATTGAATCATAAATCGATAAAAGCGACGGAGATACACAATTTAAATAACGGAAAATCCAGTATTTAAAAATAATATTTAAAATGGCTGGCAAAATAGAAACAAGAAAAGATATAATATGATCATTCGGAGTAAATCCAAAATCTTTATAGACAGACCAAATCATTAGTTCCCAAAGACCAGTCGAATGGTATCCTACAGAGAAATCAATTAAGAAAAGAATAGAAAAAGCTTTTATTGTGTCACTTAAGTTATATACAAATTCTTGAACCCAAGAGTTAAGAATAATGAGTTCTTGATTACCCCTAATAGAATAAACACTTAGAATAAGGAAACATATTATATTTGTAAAGAAATGAAAAATCGTATGGATATTATCTTCGTTGTTCGTCTGAATCAATTGGATGGTCGCTTTGTAGATTTCGATACGAAGGTTTTGTAAATGTGTTTCCGGGTATTCCTTTAGCATTTCATCCAAGAGGAACAGTTCCTCGAACTCTAGGAATTTCTTTACAATAGTTTTTTCTTGAATAGTATTCAAGAAAATTTCGGATTCTTTCGTATTCCACCAATTAGTAATCCAAGATTCCAGACTTTTCTTAAATGTAAAAGAGATGCACCAGGGCAAAAAGACTATAGATGTAAGACATAGAAGGGGAATGAATGCTTTCTTTTTTGCCATTTTTCGTCCTCAGTTTCATCTCATTTTTCAACTCTAGAATATTCTATATATTCTAATATTTCTATCAAGCATAAGTTCTATTACAAGTAAATACTAATAAAAAAGCGAGTTTAGCCTATAATATATTAATTATTATAGGCTAAACTCGCTTTATAGGCTAAACTCGATCGGCTAAACTCGCTTTTTTATTAGTATTCTTTGTAAATAATGTCCAATGGTATATTCAAGAATCTGGACAACTCCAAAGCATGTTTTGCAAGCATATATCTACGACCATCTTTAGTAGGAGTCATCGGCAAGGTCCCGTGTTTTCTGGTTTCAATATAAAGGACATCACCCCAGATTCGGTTAGTTACTAGTATGAGGCACGAAATTTCTTTTATTAAAATGCGGCGAACATTAGAGCTACTTATTCCAGGAATAGGAAGTCTGTAACGAGTAATATATAGCACTCCTTTTCTTTTATCGAAAAAATTAGTTCCGCCAATTACAGTCCAATAATTAATATATTGAAACATGATACCGCTTAGGATACTGACAATTGCAGTGATAAGCAGAGAAACAATCTTATTTGGTAGCACAAAGAGCCATTTAATCGGTGCATCGAAAATGTTCATCCGAGTAAGATTGCTATAGAAACGATAGAGAGAAAAGAATCCCACGAAAAAACTGACATGACTTAAAATTCGAAAAAAAACGTGTTGGAAACCCGGGATAGTGTCCATCCAAGTAGTTTCTGACACATAGGAACATAAAACTTTTTTGTTTGTCTCGTCCTTAATGAATTCACGGATCATTTGAAGTAAATAATCCAAAATTGTTCTAAGGAAATAAAAAAACAAAACGAAAAAGATATTCCTAAAAAGAAAGGCCGCAAAACATAAAATAAATAAATCCACCAGGATGTGTGGCGGATACGGGCGGCTTCTTTCTAGGAGAAGAACTATTACTTTTAATATACTTAAAAGGTAAGTTCCATGCAGGAAAATATGTGTCACTGTAATAATAATACAGTGTCTTTTTTTCCAGATCCACAGGTTTTTCAAAAATCTTTTACAGTGTCTTTTTTTCCAGATCCACAGGTTTTTCAAAAATCTTTTCAAGTCTTTTAGATCCATAGTCTATATATCAGAGTTACTAAATAGGAGAAATAAAAAATATATTCTTAGTCTAAATTAGTTTAAATAAAATAGTGTAAAATAAGGTATTAGCTACAAACTAGTTACAAAAAGGCGGAAATAAAAAATAGATTCTTAGTGCAAAATAACGTAAAACTAAGTTTAAAATTGTTTTTATTCAATCTTCCAAATTTTTAGTCAAAGGAACGAAACCATGGAACTGAAATAACTCCGTTAAAAACTGCTTTAAAAAATGACGTGGTACGACTGAATCCAATACTCCCTTGTCGAATAAAAGGTCCGCCGATTGGGAACCTTCAGGCACTTCCACATTCAACAATTGTTCAATCACTCTTTTACCCGCAAATGCAATGGTTGCGTTTGGTTCCGCAATAACGATATCCCCCAACATCGCAAAACTAGCGGTTACCCCACCAGTAGTCGGAGATGTAAGTATCGCTACATAGAATAACTTTTTATTTATTTGATAATTATATAACGCAGAAGAAATTTTAGCCATTTGCATTAAGCTCAAACTTCCTTCTTGCATACGCGCTCCTCCGGAAGCACAGACTATAATTAGAGGTAAAAGTTGATTGGTAGCATATTCGATCAACCGAGTTATTTTCTCACCCACTACGGATCCCATACTACCCGCGATAAACTCAGAATCCATAACAGCTATTGCTAAAGGAATACCATTTAGTTGACCTATGCCTGTTTGAACCGCTTCTGGTAATCCTGTCTTTTCTTGATAAGAATCAAGACGATCGATATAAGGTTGATCTTCTTCCTCTTCCTCGGGAGGATCCACGAAAATCAAGTCGAATGCAATGGGATCCCATTGAAGAATTGGAATTTTTTCAATCGAATCAAATTTAATGGGATCCAGAGAAACCATGTCTTCATCCATAGGATTCCAAGTACCTGGATCAATCAAAAGTTCGATTCTATCTGAACTTCTCATTTTCAGATGCTCACCACAGTATTCGCAAATACTCAGTTTGGCTACTAAAAATTGTTTAAAATTTAAGCTAGAGCAAGTTTCGCATAGAACCCATAAATGACTATATTGGTTCATTTTAGCCAGCATATCCATTTTGCTATTATCATCACTATCCTTCTGACATATATCTGTATCTGATGTATCAGATATCTCCAATGGATCTGATCTATCTGATCCATCCGGATCATTTATATAATCTGGATCTGATGTCTCCAATGTCTCCAATGGATCTGATCTATCTGATCCATCCGGATAATAGATCTCATCTAGATCTGATGTCTCCAATGTCTCCAATGGATCTGATCTATCTGATCCATCCAGATAATAGATCTCATCTAGATCGTATATACCATATAGATCCTCCTCTGTATCTGATAGATCAGATAGATCTATCTCCAATGGATCTGATATATCAGATCCATCTATATAATATGGATAATCTGTATCTGATGGATCAGATAGATCCATCTCCAATGGATCTGATATATCAGATCCATCCATATAATATGGATAATCTGTATCTGATAGATCAGATAGATCTATCTCCAATGGATCTGATATATCTGATGTATCAGCAAATGGATCGTATCGATAATCTGTATCGGATGGATCAGATAGATCTATCTCCAATGGATCTGATATATCTGATCCATCAGATATATCTGCATCATCTGGATCTGCTGTCTGATTTCTAGCATTTGTGTTCCTTAATATTATTATATTTGTACTATGGCTTTCACTAGTATTTTGGCCCCTATCGCAAATGTAACTCTTAAAGTCCATATCACGGTAACTGGCATTGGATTTGTCAATATCCTCCCAGATTTGAGAACGAAGATAATTCCAAATGCAACAATTAATGGATTTGTCAATATCCTCCCAGATTTGAGAACGAAGATAATTCCAAATGCAACAATTCATGTTATAAGTCCAACTATCATCATTATAAGCATAATATATGTCATAACTATTATTATGACTATCCCAAACGGATAGACTTTTTGCAAATAGCAAATTATGATTATGTATGTTGTTCACATCTGCTGAATAGTCAGCATGACCATGACTATAACTACAATTTTCACTATTGTTCTTCCAGCTATGAATGTTATTATGCATATCAGTTAAACTAGATGGGTCTCCACCGTTATTTTCATCAATAGGACCAAAACTATCTATACCAAAACTATCTATTGATTTACTTAAACCACACCTGTATTCTAAACCTCTAGTAAACAGCATACCTCTAGTAAACAGCATCGAATTGAACCCTTGTCTTTCCATAGATTTTTATTCCTTTTTAAATTAAAATATTATATAATGAATAGTCATTGTTTTTTATTTTATCGAATAGTTATCAAATTTAATTTTAATTCGTATATTAATTTATTTAATAATTAATAAGTAATTGAAAGTTATATGAATGAACAATATATCCCCACCCAAGAACAGCCTTTTTTATTTTTGGTTTATGGCGAAAAACCTATGATATCGATTCATGTCAATGTGATGAATTGAATCGATATCATCTGGGACGGGAGGATTCGAACCTCCGAATAACGGGACCAAAACCCGCTGCCTTACCACTTGGCCACGCCCCATTTGTTATTCTATATAGATATTTACTTTTGTCAAGTTAGACCATATTTCTTTTTTCTTTTAGATTTCATTTTTAATATAAAAGTATAAAAAAAAAAAGTGGATATTAAATAATATATATAATAAATCATATCTTATATATATAAGAATATATATAATAATAAGTAAGATAATAAAAAATAAAAAAATTAGAATTCAAAAAAAAAAAAAGCAAAAATACAATTCATTTTATTAAAGAACAACATTTTTTTTTATGCTTCATATCTTTAGCTTGGTCTGTATTAACTCTGTCCTTTATTCAAGTAGTTTTTTCTTGGGGAAATTACCTGAAGCTTATGCTTTTTTGACTCCAATTGTAGATTTTATGCCAGTAATACCCTTACTCTTTTTTCTCTTCGCTTTTGTTTGGCAAGCTGCTGTAAGTTTTCGATAAGATCTTTCATTTGAATAATGTCCTAAAAAAAGTAAGAATTTATTAGAAAACTCAAATTGGAACTTTTTTAAGGAAACATAATATGAAATAGAAGAGAATCTATTCTCTTTCTCTGTCGTTTTTTTTTTTTAATTATCTTGGAGATTTTGTAATGCTTACTCTAAAACTATTTGTTTACACGATAGTGATATTCTTTGTTTCTCTTTTCATCTTCGGATTTCTATCTAATGATCCCGGACGTAATCCTGGACGTGAAGAATAAGAAAATCTTTTTTCTTTCCCTTACTTGTGCTTGATTTTGAACTATTTTTTGTTTTTCTATCTATTTTCGATCTTTAACTAGTCAAAAAGAACTAGTAAAAAATGAAACAAACAGGGAATAAAAAAAAAGAAATTCCATAAGTTCAAAAGAAAAAAATGGCAAATCATCAATAAACGGAAAGAGAGGGATTCGAACCCTCGGTACAAAAATGCGTACAACGGATTAGCAATCCGACGCTTTAGTCCACTCAGCCATCTCTCCCCAATTCAAAGAATGGAATTATTATGCTTATGATACCTCGCAGGGCTCGAAAAAAGGCTTCAATATTTATTTGATATGGATCTTCATTTGATATATTTTATCTATCTTTTTTCTATTTGATTCTAATTCTATATTAACTCATAAATATAGATTGAGTTATATATTAATTGTATATATATATACTAAATACGATAGTAATAAATAATTATACTAAATAGATATAAATCATTATACTAAATAGATAATCTAAATCTATAATTTTATATTTTCTTTTTTAGTTTGTTTTTTTATCCAACCAGAGTCCAGCTAGGTACTGGCACAGCTCTTTTTTCCCATGAATCCTGGATAACAACGATTTATTTTTCTGTATCAGATTTGAAACAAACTTTTAATTAATTCAAACATTTTAATATGATCAAACAAAAATAAAAATAACTTTGTGATCGTATCTCATACGAATGAATCAGGTAACGTATCTAAAAAACGAAATAGAACTATGGATTCTTGCATTGCATAATGCATTTTTGTGTTATGAATTTAGTTTAGTAATTTTGTCGAGATCTATCTGTCAAAATACCTTCAACAAAATCCAAAAATAAAATCCAAAAATGAGATTTGCCCCCTTTTCTAAATTTCATTAGGGGGCCTTTACGAAACATGTAAACACTCTATTTATCATAAAATTCTGCACCTATTTCAGAATTATTTATGACTGATTCCCTTGTTCGACAAAAGATCTTTTTATATACAAAAATGGTATTGTAGCGGGTATAGTTTAGTGGTAAAAGTGCGATTCGTTCTAACGATCCCTTAATAGTTAAGGGGTCCCTTTCGTGATTCATATCACGATCAAAAACTTTATTTCTTACTTTTAGGGATTTCATCCTTTATACCTCTCAACGAGCAATTCGAGGAATAATATACATTATCGTAATTTGTATACAATTTAGAATTTATTCTAAAATTATGAAACATAAGTTTTTGCACAAGAATCCCAATTTTTGAATATAAGTAAAGGATCCAGGGAGAAAGATATCTAAAATTAGTTTCCAATCGTAACTAAATCTTCCCATTTTTTTTTATTTTTTTTGTATAGGAGAGAGTGAAGCAAAATAGCTATTAAACGATTTTTTTAGTTTACTAGAAACATCAATATATTTTTTTAGCTCGACGGAAATTTTATTCTTTTCCTAAAGATTCTATCAAATAGAAATAGAGAACGAAGTAACTAGAAAAAAAAGAGATTGTTCAAATACTCCTTTTCTTTCTATAGGGATCATCTAAAAAGCAACGTGAATTCTATTCATACCGAAAGGCTGACATAGATGTTATGGGTCATTTTTTTTTCATGTATTCCATCTATCTCTAAAATTATTCTGTAAAGGAGCTGAATGAAACAAAAGTTTCACGTTCGGTTTTGAATTAGAGACGTTCATTCATAAACGTCGACTATAACCCTTAGCCTTCCAAGCTAATGATGCGGGTTCGATTCCCGCTACCCGCTTATATTCTATTTCTCTATATATTCTATTCTATTTTTTATTTAGTAAATTTCTTTAGTTAGTTTTAGTTATGAATATTCAATTGGAATGATTTCATTTCGTCTTATTCTATTTAGAATTTAGAATAATTATTATTTCGATATTCAGATAGATGGAGGAGTATTTTATAGAATTCTTTTTTTTCTTTCCCTTTTCACGAAATTTTCGTGAAAAGGGAAAGAAAAAAAGAAAAGCGTCCATTGTCTAATGGATAGGACAGAGGTCTTCTAAACCTTTGGTATAGGTTCGAATCCTATTGGACGCAAATTTATTACATATTGAATTTATTGCAATTGCATATATATTACTTGAATTCGTATATTTCGAAAACTATATTGTGAATTTCTTCTCTTTATTATTCTTTTTGAAATATGGAAAGAGACTAATTATCTAGAAAGGTATGAAATTTGGAATCAATTTTTTTCTACTTGTTCCTGAAGTAAAAAGAGTTCCATCTGTTCCTGAATAGCTTCCTTCAAAATGGCTTCTGCTTCCCCAGTAAATGTCTTGGTCGAAGATATGATTTCGTTGAATTTCGGTTTATTCGTTTTTAAATAAGCCCGTAACTTAACGAGAAATTTCCTTACCTGTTGAATTTCTAATGAATCAAGATAACTATTCGTTCCAGTATAAATAGTTATTATCTGTTCTTCCACAGTAATAGGAGATGATTGGGATTGTTTAAGCAACTCGCGCAATCGTTGACCTCTTGCCAATTGATTTTGCGTAGTTTTCTCAAGATCGGTAGAGAATTGTGCAAAAGCTTCTAATTCTGCGAATTGTGCTAATTCCAATTTTAATTTACCAGCGACTTGTTTCATGGCTTTTATTTGAGCCGCCGATCCAACTCTGGAAACGGAAAGACCCACATTAATTGCGGGTCTGATCCCAGCATTGAATAAATCGGCAGATAAGAATATTTGACCATCTGTAATGGAAATGACATTCGTAGGAATATAAGCTGAAACATCTCCGGCTTGGGTCTCAACTATTGGTAAAGCAGTCATACTTCCTTCACCTAACTGACAACTTAATTTCGCGGCTCTTTCCAAAAGACGCGAATGTAAATAAAAAACATCTCCGGGATAAGCTTCGCGACCTGGTGGTCTTCGTAATAGAAGAGACATTTGGCGATAAGCCTGTGCTTGTTTGGAGGGATCATCATAAATGATTAAAGTGTGACGTTCACGGTACATAAAATATTCAGCCAGAGCTGCGCCTGTATAAGGCGCGAGGTATTGTAATGTAGCTGGGGAATTTGCTGTTTCAGCCACTATAATAGTGTATTCCATTGCTCCTCTTTCTTGTAAAGTAGTTACTACTTGAGCCACAGAAGATGCTTTTTGACCAATAGCTACATAAACACATACTACATTTTGTCCCTGTTGATTGAGAATCGTATCTGTAGCTACTGCTGTTTTACCTGTTTGTCTGTCCCCAATAATCAATTCTCGCTGGCCACGCCCTATAGGGATCATAGAATCAATAGCAATAAGTCCCGTTTGAAGAGGCTCATACACGGAACGTCTGGAAATAATACCGGGAGCGGGAGATTCAATTAACCGAGATTCCGAAGCTGAAATTTCTCCTCGACCGTCAATAGGTTTAGCTAGGGCATTTACAACACGACCCAAATAACCCTCACTTACTGGTATCTGAGCAATTATTCCTGTTGCCTTTTTTTACGGAACTTCCCTCTTGTATCATCAAACCATCACCCATTAATACAACACCAACATTTTTGGATTCCAAATTCAAAGCAATGCCTACTGTACCCTCTTTAAATTCTACTAATTCACCTGCCATTACTTCATCAAGACCATAAATACGAGCAATGCCATCGCCTACTTGAAGTACGGTACCTGTATTTACAATTTTTACTTCGGTATTATATTGCTCAATCCGTTCACGGATAATTTGACTAATTTCATCTGCACGAATGGGTACCATGAATATTTTTATTAATTGGATTCTTTTTCGAAAAAAAACAAAAATAGGGCCTCTCCATACTCTCTATTATAGTAGAACCACTAATTAGTTATTTTTTTCTTTGATCGCCCCAAACATACCAATATTAGCAGCGATCATACGTAAATGTAACTCGTTGTTTAAGCACCTATTCAGAGTTCCCAGAGCTCCTTGTAATGCTTGTTGTAAAACCCTTTGTTGGACTTGATTAATCGCCCTTTGTTGTTCAAAATGAATGGTTTCATTTTTGTAATTTTCGAATTGTTCCAAAGTTGTATAAATGGAATTAATTAAATTCCATTTTTCTCGTTCTATCTCGGAATAACCATTCACTCGAAACCGATCTGCTTCCATTTCTACTTTCCTGAAACGGGCCCGGGCTTTTTCCAGCTGTTCAATGGCTGTTTCCCGTAGTTCTTCTGAATTTCGAATAGTTCTCAGGATTCTCTGTTTTCGATTATCTAATAAATCACTTAATGAAAGTAGATTCTCTTTCCATTCATTTCCAAATGTCTATGATCTCTTCCCGAACCAAACATGAATCTTTCAATTCATTTGGCTCTCACACTCAATTCCTTATAGGAAATTCCCCCCTATTTATTAGGGAATGAGCCTATCCTCTTTTCTCTATTTCTAAAAATCTTGAAAATGATTATCAATACAAGACCCAAATATTTGGAGGACTCTTCTGAGCAAACAAATAATTGTCAGCAAAGTTGTTTTTTTTTCTTGAAATCCAAAGAATTATGATTAATTTATACGTAGGTCATCAATTCCGCATTGTAGAAAAGTAGAAACGGAGGCGTTAAACAAAACACCTTTTTTCCTATTTTTCATCATACAGAGAATTCAAGTCATTTTATCGACATGAGTGTTCTATATCGAAAAAATTAGAATTTCCCTATTAACATAGTGGTAGAAAGAATACTAGACTGCGTCGAAACTTCAAACTCGTTAGCTTTAACCATGGTAATGTTCCAAAATTCTTGGTTGATAGAGAATCAAAGTAGATTTACCACTGAATCGCGAAATGCTATGGTTCTGAACTATTTTTTTCGTTATTTCGTAAGAAGTCATTCGCCGGATCATGCACATTTTCCTAGTTATAACAAAAAAAGTGCAGTTGGTTGGATCCAATCTATTCTTTGAAATAAACAACTCGCACACACTCCCTTTCCAAAAAAAATCAATACACCTAGGACTGCACTTATATTTATTAGATTTGTTGCTAAAATATCGGTATCAAACCCGAAACTTCCGGCGGATGGCCAGGAAATGAAGCAAAGAAAAGAATCGGTTATATTTTTCATATGATCACATCTCCTCTTATGGATAGACTAAATTTATTTCTACGATTCCAAGTTTTTTTATTCGTTTTTGTATATAATAGTTTATTCTATAATCGAATTATTTAATATGAATATATTTACTTATTCTTTCTATTTTGATTCTTACTAATAATGAATATTAGTAAGAATCAAAAGATACTAAGAAGACTATTCTATTCTATATTTGGAATTGGTTAGTCAATTGAAAGATTCCCTATAAGGAATGATATTTCTTAGAAATAAATACTAG